>BJFM01003850.1:176656-189239 GCA_016586285.1 Arothron firmamentum | reverse complement strand
GGTCTGTTACGCCGTACGTAGCGGCGCCCACTGGCTTTAGCGCGGTATATGAAAGCAGTCCCTGTGAGACACACCAAAGCAGCTGGAAGCAAACATACACGTGTTCACTGGGCTGCTTTTAAATGGACCGAATTGCATTTTAACTTAAAACAGGCATATAAAAGAGAAGATGTAGGTCAGCCTTTGACGCAGGGAGGAAAATATCCCAAACTCCAACTGAATCAGGTCTACTGACGCACGCTTCAAGCACTGATTTTTTTTTTTGCTTTTTTATGCATTAAGGTTGCGTTTTTAATCAATTCTTGTGCATCCAGCCCCAGACATCCCGCCCGCCTCATGTTACTTTCCCCTGCAAGACTTCAGTCTATTTTTGAACTGAATGAGAAAACATCACAAGGCAGAAGACAACTATGGCAAGAAGAGGTGCGTCACACAAGGTTTTTGCTCAGTGTGCGTCAAATAACAGCTGCGATTAGAGTGCAAGATAAATGAAAAAGATTGACCCAAAACAAATAGCTCCTGCACAGTTGTCTTCTAATTAAAAGTCTTTTTAATCCCTTTTTTAATAATAATTGCACATTCGGTCCATCACCTGTATCTCACGCACCAGACCCCAGGTGTGTATGATTACAGAATGCAAATGGGTTCTATACCTGCTCTGCTCATTATGCAGTGTGTGGATGTGCACCTACTTTCACCCATCTCTCCTTGCTCTCTGTATTTCCTTGTACCAGTCCACCCCCCAATCTCTCTCTCCTTGACTCACTTCAAAGAGAACCCCTACCCCTCTAAAAGTGCCATTCTCCTTGGTGCTTATGGCTGATCGGCTGTGGCCTCATTCCCTCTCTGCTGCAGCCTGCCCCCATTGTGTCCCACTCTCTGCACAGCAACGTGTGGGTGGAGGACAGACTGCCTCTCCAAACTGAATGCCTGACATGGATGTATGGGCTGAGGGTGGGGGTGCATCCGCTCCGCGAGCTGAACTATCATCCACCTGCCATTCCCTGCTGCCATACGCATCCTCGGTGAGAGGGTGAGACAGACACGGACCGAGGGTACTTGTGGCACTCGGATGCCTGTTTAACTCTTGAGGAAGCTAATCATCGGATTGAGGTGCTGCGGATGATGGGCTACAGGCTTTCAGAAGGGGGGGGTTGCTTTAAATGCAAATCCTTTTCTTATAAAAATCGGTTCCGTTTAAAAGGATTTCTGGGAAACGAACCACACTGCCACGGCAGGGGAGACAGTGAGCAAGAGAAAACAGCACAGTGCTCGTCAAACATCAAGGAGAGAGAAGACGTGGAAAGAGTAGCAAGAGAAAAGGCTACATGTCTGAAAGAAGGGATTGAGGCTCAAGTAAGGCCTCTTAGATAAAAACATCCATTCTGCATTTGAGGCATCATGGTGAGGGTGAGTTTGGTTTCAGAAGCATTATTCTCTTCATCAATCTGGATCTGGGACCGTGGAGTCAGGAGGTGGCTGAATAAAGGAGGAGATTAGCAAGAAATGCAAGAATGTCCTGTTTTTTCATTTTTAGTCTGTGTAAATTTAGTCTGAAAGCTTCATTGTCAGGGTAGATTGAAGTAAACTAGATTTTCCATACAAAAGTGTTTGGCATTAACTGGCAACTGGTGAGGCATGCTGCTTCTGCAGCTCCACACCAAGATTTATCAATGCACATCTCATTAAAGCACGAACCTAGAGCGGTGCATCAAGGTGTTCCGACTGGAAGCTGTGTGTGTGTGAGTGATTTCGAGTGTAAAAACATGAGAACATTTTAGTTTGGGAAAGCGTGATATGGAACAGACCGCTGCTCCCAAAGTGATTGATGACGCATCACTCCCCTTCCCTTCAGCAGAAGTTAACAGACAACCAGACGTGCTTATGCTAACAAAACCACACTGGCAGATGCACACACATGCTGCACAATGTTAAAAGATGATTTGTACATATGAGGCAGCAGCTGCACTAACGGTAACTAACAATATTGCCCTCATTGCCACTGTGCTGAAGGATTTACAGTGCTGTAAAACGCAGCAGTGCCGAGTACCAGCCTGCAAGGCAAAAATAAATAAATTTGCTAAAAGGGCGCTGCCTTTACCAGACTGAGGATGTTGAAAGCCGTTTTTGATACTGGTGACACAACAGGCTCTGAATTCAACACATCTTCATTATATAAAGCAAGCGTTTTTCACTCATAGCACAGTTTGTTTTAAAGGAATTTGGCTGAAAATCAATGCTAAAAATGCAATCAGTCATGAATGCAAACATGATACAAACACAAATGCTTTTAATCGCCTTTTATGTGAGCAGAAAAACTGTTATACGGTCTAATAAAAGACACACTTGAAACTGCAGGTGCCCAAAGGTGGAAAAGGCTGCAGTCCTTTCGTCACAAACTGCTTGTTGCCATGTGTGGAAGCAGGAAATTGTATGTGGAATGAATAATAAGGGGGTGCAAGAAGCCAAGACAGGTAGATCATAGGTTAATTCTGGGTGCAGGAGGTTAAAAACCTGGCCAGACAAATTATATTATTAACACATATGCATCGTCATGACACCTAAGCTTGCTATTAACGTCCAGCCAGTATAGTTATCTGATCAAGAGGTTGATGTTTTAATCTTCCTGGAGACAGAAAGAAGAGAAATCTGTGCGCTGAGTGAGCAAGTGGTGTGTGTAAGTGAGTCATTTATCCTTACGTTGGAAAAGGAGGGGATATTTGGCAGCTGGAAGCTTCATCTACCCTCCCATCACTTCATTACGGAATTCAGTACAAGGTGGAGAACAAGAGGGAGGACGATCTAGAGCATGCTGGCTGAGGAGCGGCCCATTAACCAATGTGGAAATCTGATATCTTGTTCACACTTGCCAAGACACAGATGTTCTGGAGTAGGTCGACAAGGCACGTTGACCCTCTTGTCTCTGCTGCACGTCTGTTCGTCACATCAAGCCTGTTTAGCACCTGCATGCAGAGCAGGACGAACCGCAGCCACGGTGACGGAGGCAGGTTTCGTGTCTATATGCTTCTGCTCTGAGAGCTGAAAATTTACGCTGCATGTTCTGAGAGTGAAGGATAAACAACTGGAACTAAAGTCAAACATCTGTCTCCCAAAGCTACAGGGATACTGGTTGCGACCTTTGGAGCAGATTCAGGTCAGAACCGTGGAGTGTGCAGCTGAAACAGCCCTCCTGAACGCCTGAACCACGGCCGTCTGGGAAAATCGCAAAGCACACTACAAAGTCAACAACGTTTTTCCTTGTAGGAATTCAGGCTCTCCGTAGATGTGGAAATTTAGAGTTTTCTTTTGGGGTGTGTGCACAAGTGGTAAACCCAGGCTTCAAAACACTCCCCATGAAACCTTGTGCGAACACACATAATACAGCACATCCTGCAGAAAAAGGAGATCTGGCATCAGCAGATCGGGTGTCCAGCCTCAAACCAGAGGTAGATGACAGACTGAAATTCCGGCCACAGTGTGTGACTGGTCATGCATGTTCGCAGTGTTCCTGTTTACAGTAACCACTGATTGGAGGGAATACTGAAAGGAAAAGTTTTATTGTTAGAGTTCTCATTGTTTCCACTGCAATTTATTTTCATAGTCACAAACATCGGGATTTGCCCCAAAGAAATGACTGTCACCTCGCCGTTCTGTGTGTCTATGTTTGCATAAACATTCTATAGATGCCAAAGCAGAGAAGGCAAATGAAATCGACCGTGGTGGTGCATAAGGCTTCAGCATCTACCAGGAAAGATCACAGTGAAAAATAATAAGTAAAAAAACTTTTCACAGGAACACCACCGCATGCAACCTAAAGCAGTGGCTGCTTCTCAGAAGCCTGCAGTAAAAAAGCCCTCAAAGAAAGCAGCTGATATCCTTTAATCCTTGATAAAAACAGAGGCCTACTAATTGTTAAGGCTATTTTCCTCTGATGGGCTTTTTCAGAATTTTCTCTGCAACATCAAACCCACATCAATTTACAGATGACTCAAACGTTCTTAAATCTTCCCCTAATAAGGTTGCTAAAAGATGAGAGACGTGGTGGGAGATGGTGACTGAATAAACACCCCAGCTTGACGATGGTGAAATGTGTCTGCCTGGCTCAGGGCTTCCCGTTCTTACGCAAATTACCCAGAAACCAGTCCTGTTGTTATGCTGTTCGTGCGGAACTCTAAACAAGTCTAACCAAACAAACTAAAACCCTTATCTTTTTCACCACCGGAGAGCCGAGTCTCTAAGCCGCCACGTTTGCCTCCTGACAGGTTTCCCGTTGCTAATCCGAGAAAATTTGCTTGTTGATGCCGACGAAGGGGGCAGAAATTGATCAGTTGATCCGGGATGTCAGATGTTTTCCCTCAAAGCGCCAAAGTGGCTTCCGCCGTCACCACAGAGAGCACATTAGCCTCAATGCACCAGATGTGTTTTATTGGTTTCAGGGTGAATTGCTTAAGAGTCCCCAGGGTGCAGCCTGGAAATCTTTTGATGACGGGAGAGTGAAAACTAATAGTGACTACATCTCAGAAATGGCCATTCTGAAAGGAATCAATGTTACTTTTTGTTGTAAATGGAACCCTTTCAGAGGAGCAAGGACAGTAAATTAAAGAAAAGGAGCAAAAGGAATATGTCAATAGCTGAGTTAATGTCAGCGTCTGGGATAAAGAGTGCTTGAAGAAACCCTAACATAATAATTCTTTGATTACAACTATTTTGTAGGATTATATGTACTGAATCGTTTTAAATATTTAACTATTTGGGTTTTATTGCAATAGCTTCAGGGAGGAAGAACTGCAAACACAGAAAAAGTCTCAGCATAATCAGACTTACCTTCCTCTGCAGAAGTCCGGAGAGCCCAGTCCAGGAAGATGCAAGGCAGGAAGAAAAAGCTGCAATATATCAGCTCCATGGCTATAAAGGCCAAAAAATAACACCTTTCTCAATTTTGCCTCGACTATAAAAAGATCTGACAGGTACAGCTCGGCTGTGCGCTCAAAGACAACAAATCAGTTTGCATTTGAAGTGGACTTTAGAGCCTCAAACGCTGCAGCAGGAAAAAAAGGGTTTAAAGGACAGCAGGCGTCAGAAATCTGACAATTGGATTGACTCCCAACACTGATCGGAAACTTCACTTAATCGTCCAACTTTAGGTGGTCAAAGTGTCACGAAACAGCAATCAAGTATTAAGAAAAAATAGAAAATCACTGGCCAATCTCCTCTTCCAGTAGCCTTTGGTCAGCACAGGAGCTGCGAGGTTGAAAACTTGCGTGCGCTGCGTAATGCGCTCTTTGTGCTCCACACGACTTCTTCCAAATTCAGCCCTCCGGCTCGATGACCGAGCAGACTCAATCAATCCACACCCCGGGCACCTCACTGCTTACTGCATCTGCTCATGTCGGGGCTAAGCCTCCCTACCAGTCGGTGCCGAACTACCTTCGCATTTTCTTCTGATGTCCAGGAGAACACATCGCCGTCAGGTGTTTTTTTCTTCCTTCTTTTCTCCTAAAGCTCCAAAATATTTGGCTTGAAGAGGAAAATGCACAAAAGGTGGCAGGGGAGCGCGCAAGACACGTCTGACCTGGCCTGGACGTAGAGTTAAAATGAGCCTAAAACTGGCAGAAATATCTACTTTGTCATCCGGGTAAGGTTGCAATTTGGTCGCACGGCGGATAGCAGAAGTTGTGCGCCAAAGTAGCTGGTAAAGCTGGTCACCGGGGTTTCATCCCCGCATCAAACGCGGAGCGGAATGGCACCAGCAAACTCCGCCCATAGCCGTTACCATAACAGCGCCGTCAAGGGCTCGCGAAAAGATACGGCATTTCCGGAAAAGGCCTTCAAATGAAAACATACACGCACAAAAAACAAACAAAAAAACAAACAAACAAAAAAAAAAACCCAACGATATAGCGGCGTACCCCGATTAAATAAAATTTAGTTTGCTTTTTGCGGAACCCATATAGCATGTAAGGTTAAGAACACCTCTTGAACTGTGCCTCCTACACAATCTAACCGTTAGACGCATTAAACCATCTCTGTGATTTATGAAAACCTATTGAATATGGTTACTTCGGGATATTTGTTTTAGCTCTGTAAAATACAATTAACTCTACTACTTTTATTTGGCAGAATGGACGATAATATTTGCTTGACCTTGAAATATTTCAGACTTTAAAATGTGTGCGCGTCGCCGCACTCCTATTACTCTGACAGGATGATTGGTACTTTTCCGGTTGATGTCTAAAGGCTCTCTTGGACTCTGACGCGGGTGTGTTTTATATGAAGTACTGGCATGCTGCTTCGTAGACTTATGTTTTTGTTTTGTTTTGTTTTGTTTATATATATGTATATATATTCTCATATGGAGGCAGGAAGTTGCAGTAAACAATTAACGAAACCCCAAAAGTGTCTTCTAATAATGTCATCTTAGAATAAGCATAGTTTTAAAAAAATAATACTTCAGACTGCTTTAATGTGGGCTAGGATAACGCTCCAATTTACCCTTAAACCAATAACTAATTGTATCCAAGGCAGAGCAGCCTCAGCAGCAATATTTCATTGAGGTCAAACAACTGTGCAAAATTGCACAACTTAGGACATAACCTGACCATGTGCAGTCTTGCATGCGTAGGCCTTTTTTGCAGTTTCTGTGCAGTCTGATAAGAAAATGCACATTTTGCTTGACTAGCATGGCTTGTATTATAAAAGGCTCTATCATGTATTTGTGCTGTGTTTGCAGAGCTTTTTTTTTTTTTTTTAATGGCATGCACTATGACAGCTATCACACACATACACCCATTTTCTGCAATAGTAACATGCACACTGCATGCTTTAATGAGAGCTGTGACATTACGGATTCATTACATCAGCGTTGCAGCACAGCCTATTTTCCTGTTTAATTAAAGTGTTTTCCACAAGGGGAGCCAAACAGAATCGCGTTTGAAGAAGATCTGGGAAAGATGTTGGCATAAATAAGGGAAAATGCAAATTTTAAGTTCCTGTGACAAAAACACAAATAAGACATTAGCAAGTCTAGCTTACTAACAAGGCCAGGGCACTCTAATTTTTGCAGTAGTGAGGCTGCAACATTTCTTGATTCAGAATGCAGTTGGCCTGTTTTATAATCCATGGAGCTAAATAATTAGGCGAAGCTCTGAGTTACAATTCATTGATCGCTCCTATTGATATGCCTGTGGGTCCTGTAAAAATTTGCTATCTCCACAAAAGATGGAAAAAATCTATCTAAAAATGAACAACATACTCGAAAGACATTTTACAGAAGTGAGAGAATTAGTAATTTCATCCAGACTCTCTAAAGCCTGTTGCTCAGTTCTGCAACGAATGTCAATTTCTGTTCTTTTCTTCAAGTGTTAGAAACTCAAAATCGCATGCATAAGATACTTAAGGGTATACAATTCCCCAAAGCTGTCACATTGACTGTATGCAATACGATGAATTTCTCATCATTGCCTTTTATTGGCCTCCCACTTCCGGCAATGACAAGTTACAGGGGCTCCTACAGGAATAAATTCTAAAGTAAGACTGAGAAATGTTCTTGGGAGGTTCTATTATTCATCTTCACACTTGGTCTATAACTTGAAGAACCCCTTGAGTACAAGACAGAAGAGATTTGTTAAAAGGGGCTACATATCAATGCCTGAAAACGAGGCTATTTGTCAGCTGTTGGCACACACTGTGCTTATTCCTGTTGAGGCTGTGTAATCAGACACCTGAATGTCGTCCCAGTTTCACTGATTGTCACATTTTGTTGAAAGCCTGTGAAATGCAGGAATTGTAGCTTTCACATTCGGGACAATCCGAGAAGAAAATGCTGAGAGCAGAGCAAAGACTTGCTGTGCACTTGTGTTGCTGTGTCTTTGGTGGTTGCAGTAAAAAAAAAAGAATCCCAACATCCCCTTTATTTAAGTGGTGGTGGTGGGGGGGGGGGTTCCTTATCTTGTTTGTGACATTTTTAGTTGTTCTTATAGCACAAATGCCTGTTATGGGGATTTGCGTTCTAGTAATTTGATTTTGCTAATGATTACACACAGCTTTATCAGAATCTGACTGCAAGTGTTAATTCCAGGGTTCATTAGCCTGCAGGAAGTGGTGACACATTGTTCCGTTTGAACTGTGTGCTAGTGATTCCTCTGAACTGACCGAACTGCAGGAGCGTTCATGAAACCATCTATCCATCCATCCATCTTCTGCCATTTATCCCATAGCGTGGTTGGAGAGGGGCTACAGCTTATCCTGGCTGCCTCTGCTCTGGAAAAGGGGTTCAGCCTGACGCTCACTGCGCGGCATCTTTAAACTGCAACAACCACAGAGACCTGGTTGCAGTGCTAACCACTACACTAACCACTATTTAAAAAAATAAAATAAAATAATTTAAAAAAGCATTTCAGTGTCTCCTTCTGTTCCTCAAACAGCAGCAGAAGAGATCAGCTTCTCCCCTTTTCCAAATCCTGGATTTGTTTTTTCATGTATCACGAGAAGCACTTCTGATGTCTCCTTTACTATGTTTGTTCAGTAGTATTCTACACGTCACTTGCCAGAACGCTTTAAAATTAGAATGTCAACACGTACCAGTACTTTGCTGTCATTGCTAAAAGATCATCTGTTGTGTCTGTTGCTCCTCCATGGAAGGATGCCTTTAGTGCAGGTGACTTTAACTTTAACCCTTTATAGTTTCATAGTATTTTAATGAGTGCCCTATAAAGGGTTGAACAGAAAGATGTGTTTGCTATTATTCACTAGGCCATATTTTGCACTCAACTGTGCAACACCTGTTTATCATTTTGAATATTTTCAAAGTCGGCTGATGTTGACTGCAAAAACTAACATTCCATTTCAAGTCAACATGCTACCTTTTAATTAATTAACTAATTCAAAGGGATTTTATAATTTTTTTTTCAAAGAAGTAAATCCACAATCCTTTTCCTTCATATCTTGTTGGCTGCTGTGTGGAGCTTTCTGTCACTTTAACTGGAAGACTTTGAGTGTTCAGAAATAGGTATGAATCTGTTTAGGTTAATCCAGTATAATGTTGGGAGTTGCTGCACAAAGTCTGTCATATCGTGGTCTATAAACCCCGACCGGTCAGGCTGCATTAAACGACATCTACAGAAGATCTCAGCATCTGATCTGAAAGCACTGCCGCGAAGCACCATAAATGACATCATCCATATTTACTCTAGATAAACAAGAGATTAGCAGAAGAAACAGCTTGACTGGGGCCAGCTGGGAACTCGAGGGTGGAGGAGGACCGAGAGGGACTGAAGAAACAGCAATTGCCAGACGCAGCAGGCCAAAATTAATAATGGAATATTAACATAGCAAATGTTGTCCGTTTGATCCTCAACTGTAGGGCGTAGCCTGTGCAATCAATAATGATGGCAACCCACTGTGACTTCCCAAAGATGCCTATATAAATAAGATAAAAACTTTGCTGTGAGGTCATCTTGGACCAGACAGAATATTCACTCTGTCCACAGAAATACTGCAGATGCACATCTGATATCCCATCTCATTTACAGGAACGCTTTATGATTTCAATATGCTATTCTCTTCCCTCCCTCGGCTGCCTCCACATACACGCAGAGGTTGTCCTGAAATGCTTTGCCGGTTTCCTGTGCCGAGGTGCAGCAGCGGTTCTGAGGCTGCTTTGAATGCTTTGAGGTAACGTCGAGTTGAGTCCTTCCAGCACCGACAAGCCACAGATGTCAGCTGCCCTTTCATCCAAATCCAGCCTTCATCACCAGCGTATCAGAACCAGACGCAGAACCTGCACGTATACATGAACACTGTTCAACTTCTGCTTGCTGACGTGCCTTTGTCAAAAAAAAGGAGACTGGCAGCAAAATGAGACACTTAATTGTGCGGACATCTGTGACATTCATCTCAAGAGTTCCCAAATCACGAAGCCATTCAACACTCTTCTGCTTTATCAAAAGGAATTTCAAGCTCAGATCTTGAAGTAGCCACGTTACCTTGGCACATTTTCTCTTTCAGCAGCCCATCACTCAGACATCTGCCATACTCTCGGATCCAACTGCACTTCCTGCCAACAGCTTGTGGGTAGCTGCATGTTACACTGCGCATGGAGGAGAAGCCTGTTTATTGTTCATAGGAGACTGAGAGAAGCACGTGGCTCGCAGAAACTTAATCACTTTAAGGCCTTTGATATAACTACACCAGTCTGCAGGTATAAATTGTGTTTACAACCTTTGATAGATGGGCCCTCCCCTTTCTGTTAAATTCTCTAACTTTCAGTTGGGACCAGGCAGTTCATCATTCAGATGTGACACATTTATCCTTCTTTAATCCAGAATAGATTATAATTGTTTACTCGATGCATTTACATTCTGCCCTTACTTTGAGAGGGAGACATAGATGTTATTATTAATGTTATTCAATTAGGTACATTCCCCAGAATCATGCCTGACACACTATACTGTGTGTGACACCAGGGGTGCTTTGTGTGTGAACTTTGGCATGCCATGTGGCTGTAGATGGGTAAAATAACCCAACTTGTCATGTTTTGGTGGAACCTTAAGGTCTGAGGTAGCGCTTTGCAATTGCATCGCTCTGTTCAAACAGATGGTTTGGTTTAAGGCCTGGTCAGATACTCTACAAGTATCCACAGAGGTATAAGAAACTGGCCGGCACTTACAGAATGCAAAACTCACACTGTCCTTGCTCACTGTTTGAGCTGTGAGCCAAGCTATTTGCATGTCTTTTTTCTTATTTAATTTAGCACAGTACAGTACGTGCACATGTTTGTAGGAACGCTATAAATGGGAGGTTAGGTGGAAAAGGAAACCTGACACACAAAATGAATTTTTTTTTTTTTCACACCTCAACAGTATATAAGTATTCTGAAAACTTCCTGTTTACTTTTCAATATGACGGAATCATATTTTTATAACTTTGTGTGAATATGAAAGAATTTTTTTGGAAACCAGAGCAAAAACTCCAATCACTATTTCACACCCAAAGCAGCTAGAGACTAGCTTGAACATAGTTCTTACTGTGCTCTTTTCTCACGATGAAATGGGCGCCTATCAGACGAAAACGCAGCTCTGCGGACGCAAAGGCTCATAATGGACGAAGAGCGCCACCTAGTGGTCGTTTAGTCTTACAACAGGCGCCATCCTCATCATTGTCACAGCAGCTAATGCGAGGACAAAAAACGAGGCCACTCAGTCGGTTCTCAGAAAGCATTTTTAAATTAGTTTTATTATTTTATAGCTAATTTACAACAAGCGCTTCACTGAACTGGAACATTTTATTTTGCGTGATATTATCAGTTAAATATATTCTTCTGCATCAGTTGACTCAGTTGTAACTTTGTAAGTCAGTCTTTTTTTGTAAAAAGTCATATAATTTATAATTTATGAATATCACACTATGATATGAATGGCTGAGAGAGATACTGAGAAATACATAGATCCTCCAAAGTAATAAACTAAAAACATATTCCATTCATGGATCACATGTTGTTTGGATGAATCCTTCCATGTGTAAATGTAAATGGTGTGTGGATGTGCTGGTATCTGTGTGTGTGTGTGTGTGTGTGTGTGTGTGTGTGTGTGTGTGTGTGTGTGTGTGTGTGTGTGTGTGTGTGTGTGTGTGTGTGTGTTCAATTGGCCTGATGAACTCTGTACCTCATCATTTCTGCAGAGTGTTCAGCCAAATCGAAAGCCACGCAGCGCTTCAACATCTCACCTATATTTACAGCACTTCTGGCCTCAGACTCAAAAAGCTCTTTCAGAATGAATAAAAACATAAATAAATAAAACAGAATACAAAAAATATACAGACTTAAAATGAAACCAGTGACAGTTCCAAAAAGCAAGAACAGAAATTGATAACTGTCACTCACGAGGCTTCAGCCGTTCCACCAAAGAGTCGAGAGAAGCAAGTGAGCCGAAATAAAGGAACGATAAATATGAATGGTCACTTCCATCAATTGTTCCACCTTCACGCTTACAAATCAGAACAAATTAAATACAAACACATGCTCAAAAACCAGGGAGTCCCTCTGTTTTTACCTGCCGTCCTTTTCCTGCTGGTACCTGTAGCATAAATATGCCATCAGTGCAAACTAATGTATATATATTCAATTTTAGACATACATAAAACCATCTGCTTTGCATAACATTGTAGCAGTATTGCACTACATCTTCAACACCCGTTGATGCATTATACATCACAGCCACCAGTGGATGTTATAAAGGATAGATATGTCCTTATAAGATCATTTATATTTCATATATAATGCGCTCTGGTCTCGCTCACTCACTCACTCACTCACTCACACACGCACGGACACACACAGCTGCATTGTACACTTGTTGCAGTTTGTTTTTTCCCCCACTCACAGCTGAAATATGTCAGTTCTGGTGTGACGCCTGGGTTCAGTTATTTTTGTAAAAAACAAAATTCTGATTTTCGCAACAATAAAATGGGGATGTGAGTAAATTCGACAACCAAACCACAATACTGTCGATGTCGAGCTTTACAGACTTAGTCTCTTAGAAAATTGTCAGAAAACACAAATACATATATATATATATATATATATATA
>BJFM01003850.1:139737-155778 GCA_016586285.1 Arothron firmamentum | reverse complement strand
GGGGTGGAGGGGCTGCACACAAAGTAATTAGGCAACCCTAGATAGCTACCTAGGCAACACACATGATCTGCCCTTCACTCAGATTCTGTAAGCAACTTCTTTATCTTCCATTTCATCACATAATTTTTATATAATAGATAGAACAATGAGGGCCAGGACCATAAAACATTACAAACATCTTTGATAAAACCCCACCTGCAACGTGTGATAGCGGCTGAGCCTATGTCATTAAGGCAGAGGTGACCGTAGATGGGTGGTTCAGTGTCTGGTGTATCAACTTATGGCTGCAACACTGAGCCGACTGTCACAGCTGAGATTCGTCGCTTTTTATGAAACCGAATGACACAAGCCGAAGGAGAAAATGGGTCAGATCCATAGGAGGAAAGGTGCGCTTACAGAAGCTATAAAAACAGCGTGTGCAGAGATGAGCTCTAATGGCTCACACACGGGGACGCAGGCTGTTCTTCGCTCTGATATCACCTGCTGGCTTCTTCTGCTTCATTACTCCTGCTCCTGTGATTGGCTGGTAATGAGTGGCAGCAGGCCATTTTCCTGTCCATTTTCCAGGAAGTACATCTGAATTCACATTGATCCTGATGAGATGAAGACACGATGACCACATACTCATTCCTTCCAGTAACAGTGATTCCTTCATCTCTAACGGCTAACATCACATGACCTTCATGAGCACCAATATTTCAATGTAAAAAGACAAGCTGAAATGACACCATCTGTGTGACAGAATGGGAGGGAATCAGTGAGGATTAGGCATGAAAAAGAACATTAAAACACAGCCGAAGACTTCCAGCCACATAAAAATCTCATCAGTTAAGTTCTAGAGATGTTCTGGAGGCTGTGCTTCTTCTCTCAAAGACAAAAGCTTGATAAAGACAAAGTCAGTAATTCTGTAGCAGCCACAGACAGCCTTGTGTATTACTGGGACATGAGACTGGACCAGACTGGCACAAGCTGCTTGACAGCACCTGAATCCACTGGATATCTGGACCATTTATGTGTAGAACAGGTTGGTTCAAAGCATAAAATAGGCATTTTTTCTGAATTTTGAAGCCACTTCTTTCAGAATTGACAGCCAATGTCACAGAGTTGCATTTCCCCGCTTGGTTCACCATGAGTGTACAGGCTGTGAGAGGAAAGTTAATGTTTTTTTCACCATTAAAGATGGGGAGATACGAGCAGCAGGGAGCGAGCATGGGCGCGCATCAATTATATGTGTTGGTAATTCTCAGCATTGAGCACAGCAGGACAGAAACTAAACAGTAATTCAAGCAACAATGTTGTCCCAGCGAAGATGTCACTCCTGTCCACCAGGTGGAAAATGGCAATAACATCCACTTATTTCTGTCTAATCTGTGGATCAAGGTGGGTGGATCATGGATCTGGGATACAAACTAATTCACAATCATCTGAAACTGCAGAATCAGGGAAAATACATCTGATACATGACATCTGCAATACATTAGCATCTAGCTTAGCTGAAAATAAGAATCTGCTTTATGATTGATCACTCAAAGTGTAAATGACCCCTGATCTTAAACTGGATCCCGGACAATGAATGATATTTACAGGAAGTGGCCTAAAGCTATATGTGAATTGTCCAAGGTCATATAAGCACAGCATTCTGTAGGCTTTGCACCAATGCAAAGCTAAATCTGCACCTAATTAGTATGGCAGAACCACATCATTAACCCTAAGAGTGACCTGCTCCGTGTTTGAGGAGCCCACTGGTGGAGATCAATGCTTCATTCATTAAATCACAGTGGCCATTAATGGTAAAGAAGCACTATCTCCGAACACAATCACGCCTGCCAAGGATGCTGTCGCGGTTTCAAACCAAATGTGCTGGGGGAAAAAATAAATAAACCGCGGTGTATTTAACCATAACGAATGCAAAGATATGAGGAGCTGGCTAAGTCAAGAGGTTAATGTGATTACTGATCAGTAGCCATCGTGTTACACAAAAGCGCGATTTCACATCTCATATTTTCTAATTGCACCAACCGAACGCTGCAAAACAGTCGCGGCTGCTCGCACATACCTTGCATCCGAACATGAGAGACAGCGTCCGGTTGCTGCAGATGACCTTACACTGGCACATGACCGGCGAGAGACACTTAAAATTCTTGACAGGCAGAGACATCAGTCCGGAGACGCACGGCAAACAGACAGCACAAGAGCGCAGCTCGTCGCTCCGTCGGTGCACTCATTCAGAGGCACGTTGCTGCTGGCAGCGCGGAGAGGTGGAGGGGAAGAAACCTGACCGTGGCGGCGTCCTGCTGCTGGTTCGGATTGGATCAGCCACGTCTAAGCGTCGCTGTGTTGCCATACAGAACCATGTTGGTCAAACACCAGAGCATCATTCAGAATTACCACTGCTCTCTCTCTCTCTCTCTCTCTCTCTCTCTCTCTCTCTCTCTCTCTCTCTCTCTCTCTCTCTCTCTCTCTCTTCCCCACATACAGTGTTAACCGTAAAATTTGTTCTAATGCGCAGCTGAACTCATATATGATGGTGTGTGTGTGTGTGTGTGTGTGTGTGTGTGTGTGTGTGTGTGTGTGTGTGTGTGTGTGTGTGTGTGTGTGTGTGTGTGTGTGTGTGAATCAATGGCAGCATGAGATATTTCGTTACTTTCTCTGACTCCTGTGGAGACTGACTGCTGCGCCCCCTGTCGGACAGTTAGGATAAGTGCTGTGGGAGCTGTCCAAGGTGCTGAACAGGTCCACAGTAACGGGCGGTACCTGGTGGCTCTCAAATGTTTCTGTGTATCTGCTGGCCATAAAATGTAAACTAGAAAATATCATGTCTCTGAAAAGAATTACATAGACATGTTAAATAATAATTTAGGTATCATTTGTGTTTATGCTTTCAACACTTCTTAAACTGGGCAATAATCTTCCCAGCCTAACATTTCCACACAACCAGCGAGGTGGGTGAACTAAATCTGGTATTGGATTATTAGCCACTGCTAATTATAGAGTAGGCAAAATTTGATGAAATGTGCCGATGATAATGTGGGAAAAAAAACCTGTCATAATAAAAGCTGGGATGTTCAGGGAAAGGTGCGCGGACAGACAGCAGAGGTTTAAAGGTGGGTTTCAATCATGTGCTGACATGCTGAGCCCACAGGGTGGGGCGAGAGAGCCAGGTAGGCCGGATTTAAATATTGTGCATTCACCTCAGGACCGACTGCGGCGCAGGGCCCAACGTTCCCAGGTGACGTCAGCATTATTTGAACTCTCCCCTGAAAACATCACAGAGCGTGGGGAATATCTTGGGAAATCAATGAAAATGTGTGAAATAGACCAGCTACCGCTGGGAAAATGGCCTTTACAGCACTTTCAAAGAGGAAGCAGTTTCAGAATGATCAGATGGATGTAATCAATTAAATGTGTGAGAAGCGGCATAACAGCAGCTCAGCATATAAATTCTTTCAAACCCACAACACTTTTTCATGGATGCTCATCTTTAAAGAAAAAGACTTGGATAAGAAATGAACCTACACTCCTTAAACAAACATACAGGCAACACATTTCAGCAGCAGCCTGCTTAATCTGGAAAGGTTTTAGAAAAAATGTCAAAAATGCTAAAACTCACTTATTTTTTACATTTTCTTCTGCATCTGTGGCAACAATAACCTTGTTTCTCTTGTTTTTGTTACATTACAGCAGTAACAGAATGCCTCAGCCCTGCTTTGACAGCAGAAATGCATTTTTCAGTCCACTGAGCACTGACATGTATATAACAGCAGGAGGGAGGCCATGTCAGCTCAGACTTTATTGTGTACTCTATATGACATGTTTTTCTCAGGACGGTCACTGTAAGGCCTTTTTCGCTGACATAAACTGTGTAGCTTTTGCTTTGTATCATATACCTTTTCGAAATATTATACTGGAGTTTCGATCCAGAAATACGAGAACTCATTACCAGCCAATATGACACATCCTTCATTATCATTAATATAGTACATATTTTGTGATGTAGCACAGTGTGGTCTAATAAATTACCTCCCATTTCCTCCCACATTAATATATGGAAGCCTGAGCTGATGGCGTTCCACCTTCAAGTGCAACATTAACATCCTGCTGCTGCCACTGACGCTCTCTGTGTGTGCATGCTTGTATAAGAAACGAGCCAGTGTTGGTGTGAAGAGAGAGAGCCCCAAAAGCATGTTTCCATGGCAACTTTTTTGGGGGGGGTGGGGGGTGGGAATGGCTGATCCCTGATAAAGAGTCTATAGAGTCTATAGACCATTAATTTCTTTAGATAGATAGATAGATAGATAGATAGATAGATAGATAGATAGATAGATAGATAGATAGATAGATAGATAGATAGATAGATAGATAGATAGATAGATAGATAGGACTTGTTAGATTGTATAATGAGCTTCATTTTTGTTACACAAGGACTCATTCAACAGAATTACGCATCATTTAAATAAAGTTCACCATATCACCCCCAAATGATAAAACCCCAGCATAAATTATTCATTATCAAGATTATAACAAGTCAACCAGCAGCACGACCCACGGACATTTTGAGATGATTTTTGAGATTGAGATTTTTAAACTTAAACCAAGGAACCCCACAAAGTGTAACACACGCAGGCATTTATTCCCTCTTTATGTACTCTTTCAGCCGCATGCAGAGCTCACACTGGTCTGGCTGGGAGGTAAACGCACAGGTAGTGGTTATTTTCCTTGTCATTTACAGCATATAACTATGTCATAAACATAATTTGGTGTTTCCAAAGTCATAAAAATGACTAAGAATAAGAATGATGCCTCTAGGAGCTCCACATCTCAGCAGCTGTGATGGGAAAACAGTCTGCCTCATGTGCAAACACAACTGGGATTCTTCAGCGGCCTTTAGCCTGCCTTCACTCTGCTGAAGAGGGGAAACACCCAAAGCAAGATTTTCAGTGTTCACACATCAACAGAACCTGTTCCACATTTTCCCTGAATAGTAGGAGATGATGTTGTGTAATCAGCGAAGCTAGACACTGTATTGATTGTTAGCAGTAATATTAATCAGAAATATGCACACATCTTCTCTTTTTCACTAGTCTCACTGCTGTCAGTATGCTGACTCCAGAGGATGTCCAAGGTGCACGTCTTTGGTATGTTTTCCCATCACTTTATGTGTGGTTTATTATAGACACGCATTGCCTTACTTCACCTCGGCAGGTGAAACAGCAGCACTCAAAGGTTGCTCTGCAGGCAAACCACAGTGTTTCTCATTTGATATTCCTGCTTCTCTCTCTTGCAAACCCATCCAGCTGTGTAAATCTGCCATGCCAGAATGAAGTCATCACCAACGTCGGACTCGGAGTAATGCATTACGCATGAACCATAGTGACCATGATACACCTTTAACACGCCTAAAAGGCCCAGGATTAGCACAGAAAAAACCTACTTTTCCTTTTTTGTTGACATCAGTATGAAATGAGGGATGCTCCAGAGCTCCATCCCTCCAAAAATCCTGTACCAAATCCATCTATTGTGTTCCAGAACCACCCACAAGCTGGAAACAATCCATTCCATTGAGCAGTCGGCCTGTTCCTCATATTTACTGACCTTCGAAATGCTACCACAAATAATATATGAATATATTTACTTTATGTCTCTTTTATCATCAGTTTTGCAGTACAATCTTCACCAGTTCATTAAAATTGCACTCAGACTTGCTTAATTAATGAAACTCTAAGTTGAAAACAGTTGGTAAAAAATGCCAAAAATTTTTCATCATTATTATTATTTTTATTTCTTAGATGACTTAAATGGAAGCACTTTCTGGTCTGGACCTGCCAGGTGAGCTTTGGAAAATTTGGAAATCACCCCACAATGGTTAAAATAATAATAATAATAATTTTTGGAAGCACCTATAACGAAATTCATTAAAGAGACAGCCGCTGATGGGTTTGGCTCTGCGTGAAACAGACACAGCGGGCTACCGATCTGGTCAGCCAAGATGATAAACACAGCCACCGCGTGCCAGCAGGTAGAGATCGTTGGCAGCGCCGATGTGGTTGACTTGGTGAAAAAGCAAAAACCTGTTTTTGCCAAAACCTAATTTTAGTGTTCTCACAGAACAGACAGTTTGGAACTAAGGTGGTTTTAGTTCAGTAGCTGCTGACTTTGAGAACTTTTTTAACCAAAATATGAAAAAAAAAAAAAAAAAAAAAAAAAAAGGCGAAAAAAAAAAAAAGGAAAAACAAACCAGAAATAAAACATCAATGGACATAGTTGAACATAGTGGGAAAAGTTTATTCACTGGTCCCGTTAACCTAATATTCATGTTTCTGGCCTGTGGGACAAAAAAGGGACCCCACAATGCAAACATTGTCAAGGCTCTGTGTGACCAGCTCGAGCTGTGATCATCAATGAGACAGGTGTTTGTAGGTTTGTAGGAGTTTGCAGGTTTTCCTCACGTCTTTGTGAGGTTCAAAAATATTTTCCAGGAAAGTTCACAGTAGTGAGTCTGTGTTATGAGTAAAACAAATAAGATGATCAAAATGAAAAGAAGCTGCTGTTGGTGATGAGTCAATGAAGGTAACAATGAAAAGTGTAAGCAATGAATTACCGTAATCAACAAGTCCTAGTGCTGCTCCCTCAAATCACACACACAAACAGAAACCATGAGAAAGTCCTCCAATCATTTGTCAGGATGTTTTGTGAGAACTACAGGTAGCTGAAGCCAGGGAGCTAAAGTAGCAGAGGAGCCAAGGCTCCGTATCTGCTGCCCGTATGAGTGGACAAAGCACCGATTTATTCCAGAAAACCATGCATAACCACAATGTTTTACAGTGTGATGAATCTACGACGTACAGCAGGGCAACGTGGTTCAAAGCCTGTGAACACGCTTACTAAACTTTCCACCAAATTACCCATGTGTGGCAGAAATGATGAAATGAAGGAAACCGCTGCATATCACTCCAAAACTTGTAATTTTATGCATTAGTATATAGTGTGAATGGCAAACAGCTTATTCCTACTGTCAAGTAAATATAATTAAAAAGCTACAGGCCTTGTTGAGTCTTTCTCTGATGTGAACTGGGATGAGCTTATTTAACCTTCTGAGTCTGATTTGAAGTCATGTGACTTTTTCCATTTGAGAGGGTTGTTGTCATCATCATCATCATTACCTCACTGGTTTTGCACATTCATTCATTCATTCATTCCCCTCCACACTGATGTTTTCCTGAGGTTGTGGCCCAGTTAGTTTGCAAACTGTGACCTCCAGGCTAACTATAAGAAGAACAGCAGCTCATCTATGAATTGACAGAACACTTTAGAGCTCTTCATTGGCTCATCATAATACTGAAGCTCCATTGATTTACACTGTGTGAGACGCACCAGGATGGAGGAGAAGCAAAAAACCAACAAAGGGTGACGCTGAGCTTCAAAATGCAGATTGATAAATGGTTTATTAGCTTTGGAAGGCACTTGATAGGTGTGTTAGACCTCACGGATTCAGACAGTGTTTCACTGAATGTGAAATTAACTTTTGTCAGCTGGCTTCAACAGTGTGACTTTCTTTACTTTTTGCCAGCAATCTGGCACATCCTAAAATCAAATGCCTATTATTAATGTTAAAGTTTTCTGGTCGACAACTGAACCAGTTCTACCTTTTGTCACGCATTCTATTGCCTGCTACTTTTATTTTCAATGCGTGATCAGTGAACATAAGGATTTTCCTCCATCAGTGCCGCATTCATGATGAATTCTTCCATCAGTCTGTTGCACAGTGAGCTAAACTGCTTAATTGCGTTTACATTTCCAGTGGCAACTGCTCAATATGATGAAGTGGTGTAAGAGGCGGCCAATTCTGTCTTTAAGAACTATACTCTTACCATGACGTTGATTTAAAGTCAGAAGGTCCACCCTCGCAATGACATCCCTCATCTTTTTCCCCCTCGTCATCCCCCAAAATCAAATGAAACATGTGACTCGTTGCAAAGATGGAGGCGCAAAAACAACCTGAGCCTGCAGTAGAATGTAACAGTCACTCACTGTGATGATTTCATCAACAAGTCTGTTGGAGTTTCGCTCCCTGTGTGTGAGGAGACATACAGTACGTCAGCACATACACACCCACACGTGCCAGGCCATGTTCATACGTAACACCCAACGAGCTGGAATAAACCTACCAATGCATATGCAGGAAAAAAAGGCAAAATAAAAGGCTGGTAGACATTTTCAGACGCCACAGAGGACATTGCAAACGGGTTTAAGGCAGTAAACGCAGATGTAGCTGCAGTCCTCCCATAAGGCTGCCGGAGCGAGCGGCAGACTTTGAGCAACATGCAAAACAGAGGCGGCAATAGAGAGATGGAGGAAGAAGGACGACGGGAACAGAGAGGTGTATTTACCTACCACACATGGGCACAGAGAAGGGAGCTTAGTGCAGCCCTTCATGAGCGAGAGACAGAGGAAAAACAGCTTTCCAGACACCCGCAGTAGAGGAGGGGAGGGATGAGGAGAAACAGAGAGAGAGGGAGAGGGAGAAGGCTGGAGAATGGCAGGGGGGAATTATAAAAAAAAGAAAAAGAAGTAGAGGGAACGGGTGGGGGTCACAGCAGATGAGGAGGGAGAGTTTTCCTGGAAACCCTGGTAGTTGATGTTAGATGCATCTTCTTTTGAGAGGGTCTGAACAGAGAGGACTGGCTGCCTGCTTCAGCCGTGACTCATAAAATATGTTTGTCACTGCTGGTGAGTGAAGCAGGGAGGGATGGAGAAGGAGAGCAAACCAGCGCGCATCCATTCATCTCTTCATCCCTTCATTTAAATGCTCTTTGCAACATAAATAGTTCAGGGTTTAAGATTTCTTACATGCTTATTCTGACCATGATTACTGCTGTTTGTTTCCCTTCACATCACTTTATTACATATTTACATGGTCCTTCAGATATCATAACTTTTCTTTTTTCCATCTGGTCTTTCAACCATTCTGAAACTGTTTTGAAGAAAAGTGCCACTATAAAATATTCCTCTCGCATGCCAACAGTCACGTCAAAATCAAAGGAATAAAAATAACAGATAAACATGTCACACCACACAATAACTGTAAGGTGCGACAGTCAGAAGTGGGGGCTTCCAGGCGATGCCTGTGGGTATTTTTAATCTCCCATCAAGACTGAAAGCTTCTCACAAAGATCGGCGGTCACAGCTGTCTCTGCCGTCCTTTAGCTTCGAGACACTCGCTCAACATCTGAAGCAAGTAGGAGGTAAGCAGTCGCACCTCTTATGCAATGAATGTTGTCAGTCTTTGAGACTTAGCATAATTTACATCTTCTCTGATTCATACGCTTCCGAACTGTCATCAGAAAAAGGGGCGTTTGTTTCTGTTCTGGCTCCGCTCGTTCATCTGCGTGATTGTATTAAGCGCAGGCAGAGAGTGAGCGGGGTAAATGCACCATGGCCCTGTCGGGCCCTTTTACAGTGGACTGCTGTCGGGTGATGGATGGGTTACGACACCTGCGGAGGTTCGGCCCCGAGCCCTTTGGACCGCGGCTCCGTGCTGAGCTGTGGCATCTGCATCGGCTTCGCTGTGTGACTGAAGACAACTGGAGCACGTTGTGACATTTCCATCTGGAACGAGGCCTATTCTGTTAGAACAGCGTCAAACGCTGCGCAACGTTCGCTGCCGTTAATTTTCCATTCTCTGCATTCATGAACATTCTCTCCTGCCGCCTACTCAGAGGTCATCCTCCTACCTCACCACCCTCCACTGGCAGGGCTCTCTTTCTCTCCCTCTCTTTCTCTCTGTTCCTCCTTTCATCTCTATTCTCTCCATGATGATGATACCCCTGCCATGTTGTCATGGCAACAATCGGGCCCTGATTGCTTGGTTGCTAGGCAACTGACATCACCTATGAGAGGAACACGAAGATTCGGAGCTAGAGACAAACAAATCACATAAAAATGTGTTTGCTCTTACGCAGCTGTGGTAAACGTGAGCATGGCCTGTTTGAACTCTCGCTCTGCCATCAGTACATGTCAGGACCTTAATTCCCATCTTCCTGTTCCTCCTTCCTTTTTAATGCTAATTCTCTACACGTGAGCCGGAAGTGTTATCACTGGATTTAAAGGAAATGCTGGTGCTGGAAAATCAAATCTTCTCCTTGCTGATTAAAACTTCAGAACCAAATTTTCAGATTAGCATTGCTGTAGCGTACAGGCCTGTGGCACAAAACTACATGACCAAATGATACAAATCAACTTGTTACCCACTAGAGAAAGTGCACAGTTCCATTTTAGGTGTTCATTCTAGGACATCCATAACATTATAACTGAGCTCATATGGTCTGGAATGGCCTCAAATTTGACCATATCCACGATGAAAACGTTTCGGGGAGTCCTGGGTGTAGTTTATCTGGGTGCCACAAGGTGTCATTATGTCCCGTCATGAAACATATGACCACATAGTTGTAAGGACCTGATTCTGCAAAATCAATGAACTGCAGGCACTATCTTCCTCTGTATTCAATAGTTGTGTGTTCTTTGAAGCTCTCCTGCACACTATAACCCCAGTTTACATGCACATCACACACACTCTACAGCTCACACATCCTCACATGTCTAGCTTTGTGGGAACCTTCAAAGATGTAGTACATGACCCAGCTCCTTAGCCTAAGCCCAACCTAAACCCAATTCTAACTTCAACCTTAAAACCTTGTCTTAACCCGCAAGATGAGTGTGGGGTCCAGGAAAGTGGCCCCACTTTGCTCGTATAACTGAGGGGATTGATATTCAATAAATCAATAATAATTGCACCACATGCTGGGAAACATGTTGTGGCAAATGCCAGTTAGTAGAGTTTTTTGGGTTTTTTTTAATAAAATGCCCACAATAGGGATGCATCACAGAGTCCTTGGTGAGAAGTTGACACCTAACCAGGCCCACAGGACCTGTTCTGCTGATCCCTTCTTCACCAGCATTGATTTACTACAGCTACTGTATATTTAGGCTGTTTTAGCTGAATTAGTCTCACTATTGTGCTTCTCTGCAATGTTAAGTCACTGCTACACAGCCACAGATCATGTTTCAACATAATGCTGCTCGCTCAACGTGATATGACACAACCTCTTTAACCTAAACCACACCTGATAGATCTAATCTGTCGCCTGTCGTACGGGCATTTTCTGGACTGACAGCAATACAGACGGTCAAAACACTGAAGCTAAGTGGCAGAGACTGGTGGGCAGAAAGAGGCTGGAGGTTATTTTATATTACTAGACAAAATGAAAGCACCATTGTATTCCACAAATAATAAATAAATAAGAAAATGAACCAGAAGATATATTTTTTTAAAAACAGGGAACTAGATTAGAAGATATTAGTTTCTTATTTCATATGCCCATAAAAGAGAGAGAACACATTAAAAGGGCATGATGTAGAAGGTTCATCTATGCTGTTTCCTTTTAATAACCATGACTTATCTTATTTCCATGCTAAGCAAAATCGCAACTAGAGTGCCGTTACCCCAAAAAAGAAGACACATCTAAGGTTGCTGACAAGAGCAGATCAAAAACAGTTAATGCCACAGTTGTTTCTTCCCTAAGTACCCACCAGTCATGCTTAAGCTTAGCTCAACTTGACTGACACTGTACAGGCCATTTTTGGTGGTGCTGCAGCGTTTGGCCCATATATGTAAGCAGTTATGGAATGTGCTGAAATGTGGGTGCTGCCGCTGACCTCTGTAGATCAACACATGGCAGTAAATAATCCCAAAGTCCACAGCCTGTAAATATTCAAAATAAAATTACGTTTTTTGGGTTGTTTTTTTTTTTTATTGTTGTTCTATCTGAATCCGAGTTTAAAAGCAAAGAGGGCAAAGAGTCAGAGTGGATTACAGACTGTGATGTGACAAAGAGAAACTCTTACCAGCCATCTTGCTGGCTAAGACTCCCAGTGGGGGTGATGGGCATGAGAAAGTGGTTGAGAGACTAGGGGTTAGCCATGTGTTGGAACTCTAGAAGTGTGCAATAATGTGTTTGGATGGACGGTGAGCAGAGATGTTGAAACAGAAGCTAATGTGCAGCCATTCCCTGAACTCAATCAATGCCACTCTGATAAAAAAAAATGTCAGTCCAGATGGAAAGCCTTCTCCTCCTCCTCCTGTGTAATTAAAGTCGGCAAGTTTTGACACAAGCCACCACTCGCTGCAGGTGTGGTTCACGGGGTGTGAGCTGACGCTTGATACCCGGCGGTTTGCGGTGAGCACGTCTGATCATGTGGGTGTGCGTTCTAGAAACATGGAGGAACGCGTGGGTGAGCAGTGGAACGTGTACCCAAAAAAAAACTAATCTGTATAGCTGCAGAAATTTGCATCATCCCTTTATGAGCCAAACTGTTGACAGAGAGATTAAGAAGGGCGAGAACGTCTATCTACATTTCTGCTGTCTGCTTGACTCTGCTGTGGTTTTTAATTGGACAGCGGATCCTCTGCAATGTGCCGTTTTGGCGTGAGCCTTGCACTAGGGCAGGCCCTGTGTCTTTGCTCTGTGCCTTGGGAGCAACTTGGCAGGATCAGTGCCTCTCTGGCTGCATACAAAAGCCTCATGGAAGCCTGTGTCCTTGAGCTGAGATCATAGGAGCCCCGCACTGGATCACTAATCCTAACCCACAGCGTGCTGTACTGTACAGCACACACATTTCACTCAGAAGGGTGAATGGACACTTGATAAGATGGACAAAAATGCATTTGAGTCGAATAAATACTGAGGAGAATCTGTTTGGAGGAATTACCTTCACTCCATTTTGAAGACTCTGGATGCATTAGCCACCAGCGCCACATGCTTGCCGTTTCACATGCATAAATATTCATGTATGGAGCCATTAGAACAGCTGAGAGCGCAAAATAATTACAAATGTGAGTGCTCATACATTCAAGGAAAGATGGCGTTCATGTTGGGGCATGAAGCCATACGTGAAGCCACTGAAGTGCACACAGAGCTGCTGACTTTGACTACATCTTGTCGAATCTATAATTTATTGGAAGAAGCACTAGCTCGGGAATCCTCAAAAGTGCTGAAGAGGAGGGGAGAAGGTAAGCTAGTGAGCAGAGAGGAAAAAAGGAGACTAAGCAGAGAGGAGGGAAAGGGAGATAACAGGAAGGGAAGGCTGGGAGCAACATGGTGAGGGATTACAGGGGTGAAGGAGGCAGAGAGGATGGAAAAATATGGAAGTGGAAATGTGTGAGCAGAGAACTGGAACGAGGGTGAGGACGGGGAGAGGAGGGGTAATCAAAGGAGTGACAGCACAGCAGGAGGAAGGTTAAGCAGAGGTGCATCGGTGGACCGCACCGCACAGAAGATACACACAAAAGTTGGCTTTTACAGATGAGATACTTCAAATTTTCCAGCTGAAAACCCCTCAAAGCCTCATCTTTATTCTCATCTCTTAAACATCAAACCACCCCCCCAAGTCAGAAAGGTATTGTCAGACTCGCAACCAAATATAAATGCAGTGACGTTTACTCAAGCCGATGTGCCCTAATATTCTAAATGTTATGTAATCTCACTTGTGTGATGCCTTCTCGCTCTCCTGCGTCAAAAATGTTATTTATTTTTCCTGAGAAATTAGTGTAGGAAGGAGCAGAAAATTATATAAGCTGTTGAAAAGGAGGGAGAACACACATGAATCATTTACTTGCCAAGGACTGAAACTTTCAAGACATTCCAGGACCACCACTTTCAGAAACAGGATGAAATAAATATCAGCAGCTCCAGCTGGACATCAGCATCACGTCAGCTCAGTTACCAGTATCCATCCATTTATGGCCACCTGCCGTTATTCCTACTCAGAATCATCGGGAGGACTGGAGTCTATCCCAGCTGTCACTGGGTGACATGCAGAAACACACCCTGGACAGTTCACCAAGACACACACCAAATCACTCACAGCCTCTCTATTTGGGGCTGTGGGAGGAAACCATACCCCAAGATCCACACGGAAGGACTCGGAATCTAACCCGGATCCTTCTGACAGCTAACTGCTGCACAGTGTTCTAAAGTCAAACCAACAGGGTGATCTTACTGGGTTATTTGGTTTGCTTTTGTAAAAAATACAAGTTAATACTGTCATAATGAAAATAAATGTTAGGTGTACTATATCATAAAAGAGAAAAATAGCTCAGTTGCTGTAATGACCTGGGCAAAGGCATTCTCTCCACATCTGTTAACAACAGACACCATTTAGCCACAATTTAATATTAATTTCTGTATATTTAAAAAAAAAGCAACTAAATTGATGAAAAAAATTACAATTTCTGTTAAACATGGTTACAACTAATTAACCACCATAATAACTTCTGTAAGAAAGTAAAAAAGAAAGCACCCAGAGAGACTGGAACGCTGCTCCTCTGAATGCCTTCAGCCACAGTTTGAGCTGTGAATATCAGGTATCCTTGATGCTGCTCTCAAAGGCTTTTTGGAGGTTTTTTAGGACAATCTTGAAATAGTATGAGAGAAAGCCAGGAGCTTGGTGGTTAAAAGAGTAAAATAAAAAAAAAAATAACATTCAGCTACACAAATTGAAAATCGCTATTAAAGAGGATGCTCATTTGGTGACATTTACATCTTCAAATGGAATGAAGTAAGCTTAAATGTTGCCCACATTAATCATGCTGGTGTTCAAGTATATGCACCACATGCAGTGTTATATTTTCTCTCTCTCTCTCTCTCTCTCTCTCACTGCCTGACTGCTGCTTCACCCACACAGTAAAGTTAGTGCACGGACGAGCGCAGGGACGCAACACTGTTCACATAACCTGCTCTACAGTATGTGGGTGTCCGGACAGCTCATCCAGGGAGCCGCTCCGCCATCATCTGCTGCACAACGGCGAGCCACACGCTTCATCTGCAATGCAGCCAGCTTCCCTCCGAAGTTTGAAGAGAACTTTTTGAATATTCCAGGTTTCTGTAGGTGAAAGGTTCACTGTGATGAGTCTGGCCTCATGCTTTATGGAATGAAAGTAAAATATCTCATAAATTGATCGAGTACCTGCTTTGCCAATCAGTAGATATTTTCCTCCGGGCACTAACATTCCCTTTTATAGATTGACCATCTGCCTCACAATCTCTTGGCAATAGCTGCATTTTTTTTTTCTTCACACAGCTTTACACTGAGTCTGTTCTCACTTTGAAAGCAAATCAGCATTCTGGAACAAGTTTGGTGGAATATCCACTGTTACCAACTGTGTTTTTTAACTTGCACCATTGCTCTATTTCTATCGCCACTGACTCACGCTCAGACAAATAAGATGCATAAAGGAGAGATGATGCAGGTTCAGTGGGGGGGGGGTACCTTGACATCATTTTGCTCATTTGAATTTGAAGCATCAGACTTTGCAGAAATGAATTTCTCTTTAATGTGAGGTAAAATTCTCTTCCTGTGCTAAGCTGACCGGTACGCTCTGTTGCCAAGGAAACTGTGTGTTTGATAAGCCAATGAATGTAATGTGCCACGGTTAAGCACATACTTATGTAATCCGTCTGAAACGGCCAGCTGTACTCACTTCCGTTCTCTACGCGCTAAGACCAACTGAAATTTTCAAACGTTCCTCATTATGACATCACTGCACAATTTGGTACGTGTGTTTCCGTCTCCCACTTTCTGCCATCACTTCCTGCCAAAAAGAAGGCGGCCAAATGCAGCGGCTGTTTTCTGTGGGTCCGCAGTAGATATTCCCAGCAGAAAGCTGGAAACTTGTATTACAGCCGCCTGAACAAACGGGGTCCAACAAATGACAGCTCTCTGTTTCTGAGTGCATTTCTTCTCTGGTGGAACAGGGCAGGGGTGATGACACTGAGCACACGTGCATGATATAACACATCATTCGTACCCTGTGCGAGTGCAGATGCTCAGTGGGTGGCTCTAACGTGTGCCTGCATGGCGGAGGTGCAAGCTGATGCAGATTTAGCATGCAGGATGCCGTCAGGAGCGATTAGAAGCCCCACGCATGCAGCCCCACCACCGGCTCGCTGCTGTTTTTTACTACATCCACGCAGGTCAGCCTCGCCA
>BJFM01003850.1:96631-109518 GCA_016586285.1 Arothron firmamentum | reverse complement strand
TTTTTTTTTTTTTTTTTTTTTTTTTTTAAATTTCCTGGCTTTCGTAGATGCTTGCAGAGACCTACAATTGAGACAGTATTTGTGTGGCAGTAATGCAAGCGTTATTTAAATTTGTACCATTACGTGTGCTCATATTCGTTTTGACTTTTAATTCATTCGTTAAGGAGCCAGCTCCCTATAACAGTTTCATTAGAAGGAATAATGACACAACTCCAATTCAACTCCAAGATGATAATTATGAATAATGATAATATTTTTTGGAATGTGTGTGTTCAACCTAAATGAGTGTCCCAACGGTGTCTGTGGGTTAGAAGTGTTAGGAGGTGTTGGATTGCAGCTTGTTTGATATCCGTCTGTTGTGCGTAGTTGTGTCCTCCCTTTAGTGTTGGTGTGTATGTTTGTGAGTGCCCGTGTGTGTTTTTAGAGCCTAATCAAACTGTCGATACGTGGAATATCTGAACTGTAGGGCTTCCTTAGCAATATGCAACACAGGTACTGCGGCGAACAGCTCTCCAAACCTTTCCTGCGTGTTGTGGCACCTGTGACGTCTGTTCAACATGTTTTGATTCAAGGTCACGCGACAGCTGAGCCCCTCGTGCTCAGCGAGGGGGCATGATTGGGGACGGGGACGTCACGCTGATGCCACTAAAGTCCTGCGGATTCGGTAGGAGCTCTGGAGTGTTCCTCCGCGGTGTAAAATAGTGCCGAACCGCAGCAAAAGTGGCGCGTTATTTAAAATTTGATTGGGCCCGTCTCCTTTGGTGTGCATATAAGCCTGAAAACTGTATGGTTCCTGTTTGTAGCTGTTGTTGCCAGGATGGCAAAATTGCTGCATGCTAGTGCTATATTTGTCTCTACACAGCACGTGCAGGGTAATCTCATGCCTTAACAGACAATGCACTAAATAAAATATGTAAGCAACTGCCGAGATCTCTTTCCAACAGTACTGCCACACGTATGGCGCACAGCTCACGGTGTTCGTCGTCTGTTCAGTACACATTAAACACTGCCAAACTGACATTATCACCCTTTTGAAAGAAAAGACAGAGACTTTGATGGAGGTGTTTCAGTGTGATGTGCGTATTCAGTTATCTAGCATTCCGTAATGGCACCTAAATTTTGCATAGTTTGTGTAAACACGTACATTATATCAGATGCACTATTGACTGTAGCTAGATGAGTACAACCAGCTTTGTGGTATCATTTGTCTAAATAGTCGGTTAAGTAGCTCGATGTTGTTGTTGTTTTTTTTTTTAATTATTTGATTTCAGAATTACACATACAATCACATCAGTGGTCTCTCTCTCTCTCTCTCTCTCTCTCTCTCTCTCCCTCTCTCTCTCTCTCTCAGAATAACTAAAGTAGCCAATCACATTGTTTTCCGGATGAGGGCTAATAACTCATCCTTTTGTTTGTAGACTTCTTGTATCATACTCAGTTTGATCCTTCTCTCCGGTGCGTCATGACGCGCCGCCGCGTCCTCCAGCTGCCCCTCCGGCCCCTGAGCAACGCTCGCTTCTCTCTGTCCATGGACTTCTATTACTTCTATTGCTTCAGCTACTCGCACTGTTTCTCGGTTCTCTTTCTAGTGTCACGACAAGGTCGGTTGAACGTTGTTAAGGAAGATGCAACACTGTCCAGAACATTCGAGTCGCTCCAAGCGAGAGAAAAGATGATGATTAACGTGATGGGGCTTTATGCTAGGCTAAAGTGTTCACTCATGTTTTCCAAAACATATAGAAGCGTGGATGCTAGCCTTGAGCCTGCAGCTGTTTGTGTTGTGTATCAGATATATTACTGTCCATGATTTGTTAATAGTGTAGAGACGCAGGCTCTACTTTGTTGTCCTCCTTGCAGTATGTTTAATTCTTCATTTTTATTTTTATTTTTTGTTTTTGTTTTTTACTTTATTTCAGGCTTCCTCCTGCTTTTTAAATGGTGGTCATAGTGGTGTTGTTTATAGGTTCACACACCTGGATAAAGGGTAGTCAGTTTTTGAGTCATATTTGACAGTGTATTTTACCATATACCTATATATATATACGCTTTACATTGTAAAGTAAGTTTAAGATAATATTGGTGAGTGTAACATTAATTGAAGAACTGGTTCATTTTTTTCTCTAGTAAGCGTGTGATTGTTTTTCCTTTTGGTCTTTCAGTATGTCTCCACACATTTTAAGTCACGTTTGATTTTTTATTTTATTTTTGCAGATGAATTTAAGCTTAATAAATTCACACAACAGAATACAGCAAACCATACATATAATACAGAACTGCAATCTTGGCCTTCGACAGTACGCAAATAGTCATCTTAATAAAAATATACTTTATATATGCATATATGTGTGTGTATCACCATTTTCATATAGATTAATAAGACATTTTCAGATAGTTTGATGTATACATAATTGCAGAATACAGTATACCTTCTGGGATATAGGGAATATGCCTATCAAGTGCCTATCAGTACATACAGCAACTATACAGAATATTCATAGTTTTTCTCTCCTATATTGCACAGATACAGTATATACACAGTGGTCTATAAAATATATTTATACTATCACTGCTAAGACCTGGTGGTTGTGAGTGCATCCTAAGAGAACCCTTTAAACTACCTGAAATAATCTATACATAAACCGTAAAGGCTGCATTTGCCAGTTTTATTTTTACATTTAATACAGGCTTTGGAGGATTTAAAGATGGAAATGCAATCACATTTTTTCCATATTGTCTAAATTAAGTCTACATTATACGAGTAATATCAGGTGATGGATAAATGAATATAGTTAGTCTTTTAATTGCAATCTTTTTTCTCTTTCTCGTTGCTCTCTGCGAGTCTGTTTCCTTTTGCAAACCAGCCATAAATCCCGCAGTACTGTCAGCCGGAAAGGGCACTGGCATAACGTGACCAGCAGGGGGCGCCACATATGCAAGAACAGAAGCTACCTGCCGCAAGTAAAATTCAGATACAGGAATATTTTTCAAGTCTTTCTTTTGGTAAATGCTGCCAGTTTTTATTAGATTATCCATCTTTTAAAAACTGCAACTGTTACCCCTCTGGTGCTGGATTTTGCAGCTGCTCTAGAAGTGTTTTGGTTAAAGTTCACTGTGTGTCCTTTACCCTGAAGACAGGCCCTTCTATGTGCAAGCCAAAGGCCGTTTTCCATGCAGCAATTTCCTTTTCTTTTTTTTTAATCTTAACTCATGGCTTTGTTGTTGCCACATAGCCTCAAATCCTGAAGGACACACAGTGAACTACATAAAAAGAAAGAAGAGACAAAATATTTATAACGGCTACTTGGAGGCAAAATGAAATTACAGACTGAAAGTTCTGGCAACATAGAAAGTAGAGCATTTAAAACTATTTAAGTTTGGTTTAACAACATGAAAACGAAAACCAAACAAGACTAAAAAACAGAAAAAGTTTTAAGACTGAGTGGCAGAGAGATAAAATGTTTTTGGAGTGGCTTATTACTCTATCCCCTGTGGACTAATTACCACAGTTTTCTCTCAAACATTATCCAACCCAGTTAATGTGCCAAATTAAGCAGGGAAAAAAAAGATTTTTTTTTTAAATTATGCCACTATTGTGAAATTAGATGAGAGGTACAAGCAGATGAAATCTATGAAGCAAAAGCCTGTGATTGCCTTCATTAGGAGTCTTTAAATCCTCCATAACACATACATTTCATTGTAAAGTAAATAGGAGAAAAGAGCTATGATTGAAAAAAAAAACCACCTCATAAAGTTTCGTATTCATATACATGTATTATTTATGATGCGTTCATGGTATAGGCAATGTGATATAGCTATCCCTGTCATCCGATCATACACAGCTGGCATCACATCCCTCTCTCTCTCTCTCTCTCTCTCTCTCTCTCTCTCTCTCTCTCTCTCTCTCTCACACACACACACACACGGACAAGGACACACAAGCTGTACACGTTCTGATGACGCTGCTGATCTAAGCTATCGCAACATCAATTTTTATATTACTACATTGTCCTTGCATGCAGTTATTACACTACTTTAGTTGGGCCGTTCACTATCCATGCAGTTGTGTCAACACAGCGGTTTTCCTGCAGAGGTGGGGTGGAGGTGGAGCACAGGCTGTCCATCAGGTGCTCCTCAGAAACAACCTCGATCTTTTGTGTTGCTGCAGCTCTTTTTATTTACTAGTTTTTCCTGCATAATCCTTAGTTCAAATGTGCTCCCTAACACATGCATTCCTAGTCCAGATCCAGAACATTCCAAACTCTTAGTCCGTCGTATGTTTTCTACTCAACTAACGCTGAGGAGGACTCCATTGCTCATTGTCCCGTGCTCCCACTAGCATCCTCCATGCTTACACATGTCACACGTGGTAAAAGTAAATTATGACAGTCAGAGGTCACAAAGTCCGTATAGGCGCCATTTTACTGATTACCGGCACACTGGCAGACAGTGACAGCGCGTTTTCACAAACCAAAGACTTCAGATTAATTTCAGTAAATAACATTTCCTTTCTGGTTCCTGCCACCCGGCCTGAAGAAACATCCACATTTTGTTGAGTACAGTTGTCTGTGTGTAGTTTTGTGTTTGTGTTCAGTTGCATGTTTTAGACCAAAATAGATTTTTTTTTAAATTTTTTTAATTTTTTTTTAGTTGCTGTAAAAGAAATGAAAACCTAGAAATGAATCTGATGCTGTGGCGGTGAAGTAAATCACATCAGCAGGAGCAGCACTGACTCTCTCACTTACACATTGGATTTGAAATTAAATAGCTTTATTAGAGCAGTTTTTGAAAACAAACATTTGGCACCTTCTAATATTTTAAGACTCGTATTTATACTAATCAGATATTTTGACTTTGGATTTGTTTAGCCATTTTTTACTTGAGATGGACCAAGATGTTAAGTTTGCACATTTGTAGGTTGTTGGATGAGCTGAAAAAGAGGAGAAGAGAAGAAACATACACCCAATTTTCTGTCAGATATGGCTGAGTCACTCTGTCATATCCACGGAATAAATGAATAAAATAGATGCTTAAAAACCTAAATTAGTTATTGATGCACGATAAAATATGAAATCAAACCAAACTGCAGCATTAAATTATAGATCACAGCGTGGTCACAATATTTATGGAGGCAAATTGAAGAGGGAGATATATTTTTGTAGTGAGATCACAGATCATCTGCGAGCAGAATGTAAACCATTTGGCTAAATTGGACATTATTTTATTACTGTAAGTCCAGATGAATCTGCTGTAGATTCTTAGAACCTGCACTTAAAAAAAAAAAACACTGTCATTTGGAGATGTTGTGTTTTTTTAAATGTTCATTACTATTTTAATATTGATCAGAAAATGTCCCAAACAAATCTTTTTTATTATTATTTTTTGGTCTCTCTGGCTTTTAGGCTTTTTTTTCTGCCATATCTTGTATGTAGATGCTTTTGTAAACATGCACTTAAGTTGAACTTTGACATTTGCTTATAAATATGTGTATATGTCTGTCAGGCTTGTTCAAGCCCTGCATTTATCTGATATTTTATTACCACCCCTGACCCCTGATAAAAAGAAAAATAAAGGAAAAAAAAAAAACCCTTCTCCTGTGTAGTTTGGCAGAAGTGGAGCTGTTGTAGTAAAGGCAGTTAACATCACAACTAAGCAAACCCTGAATTGTATGCTGCAGTAATGTGTTTTCAGTTTATTGATAATTTATCCAAGTTGGTTTGTATTGTAATATTATTGATAATATGATTATAATTATTACTCTAATTATTGTTATGAGACAAGCTTGTTTGACATGTTTTGACTGCTGTTTTGAAATAGGGGATAAGGTTTCCTTCTTGTTTTCAAATGTGCACGTGAGGACGTTTGTATGGAATGATTTGTCAGACACTGGACTGGAGCGATTTTTTCCCAATATTTCCAAGTTGAGAGTTGTACTTGACAGACATGAGTGTGCGGACATCAGCAAAGGCGTGATGTGGTGGTGGTGGTGGTGGTGGTGGTGGTGGGGGGGGTGGGGGAAGGGTGACAGTCAGGACCACCACCGTCCAAACGGGACTGGTTTGGGTGTCAGAGGTGAAAGCAGTTCCTTTGTGCTGATTAGGAAATGTCTCCTTCCTGATCCTTGCATGGCATTGGCTGGCGACAGTTCAAGTTTTTTCTGCTTTATTTAAAAGAATGACAGAGTGATGGAGTAAATACTGAGGAAAAAAAGGGATACCACTCGACAGATGTCCAGTATTGAATCTCACCACACGTGTTTCTGGAACAGATGTGATATTCGGGGCTCATTCCTTCACTCACCACTTTTCAACCCAGATAAGAGATTTGCACTAGACTTATTTGCTCTTCTTGTGTCAAAAAGCAATATAATCCACTTCGCATTTTATTTTGAACCATAGTCGGTGATGGTTGCCGCCCACGGTGAGCTAACACTGATGTTTGTACTGCTTTTGATTCAGAGGTACAGAATTTACAGGACGCCCTCATACTGTTGCTGGTCGCTGTTGTTGTAATTATGATGGTGATGATTTTGAATCCCAAGAGGTTCACTGAGTGTTGGTGTCCACATCTGAGGGGCATTACTGCTGTTGCTTCCTCCTCTGATTCTTTTTTTTAATTATTATTGGACAAATCCAGCAGCACTTGCCTGTCCAGAGACGGGGGTGTGTGAGGGATGGGACCGCCAGCGTTCTTCACAGCAGAGCCCGCACCCTTTATTACAGATCAACACAAGTACCAAAAGATAATTCCAGCACACACATTTTCCCTTCTCTGTGCATGCCATTAGTCACAGTGCTTTTCTTTTTTTTTTTTTTAATTTTCTGCTGGGTCATGACAACAAGAAATATAAAAGAAATAAGGAAACCAACGAGATTCCAAACGCACCTTCTCGCCACACAAACTCAGCGCCATCGTCCGTAGGGAATTGCATCACACGCCTCCTCTCTTTCCTTTCCAGCAGAGGTCACTCGCTAGGGTCGCGATGAACCAACCTTTAACGTCGTTCCGTTGATGGATACGTGTAAATTTTTCAGTGATCCACAGACGGCCACACTTGACCATTTTATCTGGATGTAGTAGCTTTCCTGTTTCCACCGCTTCGTGGCGTTGTTGAAAGGTGTTGCGGTTTGTCTAAATATGTTGCGTGTTAGAGGAAGCATAAGTATGTGCCTTCTTGTAATCTCCTTGGTGAGCTTGTTATTATTGAGAAGCTGAAGCCAGCCAATTGTGTTTGCACTAAAAACCAAATTGCTTTTCGTGATGTAGAATATTTAAGCAAGCTTGTTGCGTCACTTTAACCGTACAGTATGCATGAGGGTGAAATTGGTAAGTCTAGGGCTAGAGCTCTCATCTGTTGACCTGTAAACCAGTGCAGCTTAGAGGATCTTGTGAATATATCTTGGCTTACTTTCACTTTTTTTTTCTTTTTTTTAAATTTCATCTCCTATATCATCAAGTTTGTCATGATTTCAACAGTCAGAAAAAAAATCACAAAAAAATGACATAAAATAAAATAGGAAAAAAGAGAATAAGACACACCATGAGTACAATACAGCTTTTACTTTCACATGCCACAGTTAGAGTTGACATCTGCAGTCGAGATTTTTGTCTTTCGCAAGTCCATGGCAACGCATGAATATATGAGGTCGCCTCAAGACTATTGGTCATATTGATTTATGGAAGCTTGTATTAATCACAATATTTTGTCGACATAAAAAAATGGCCTACATGCTTTGAGTCTTACTATTGCACCTTATTCATGTCAGTCCATGTGGGAAAATTAATAATAATCATTTTTTTTAAAAAAGGCTGGCAATGTAATATCTCTGATTTAGCACCTTACTACACAGCATGTTTTCACTTTACGCCAGTTTAGCTTTTCTTCCATATATATAATTTCAAAAATAAGTCTCATATTTTGTGAAATTGTCTTTTCATGGGAAGTGCCAAAGTTTGGAGGCGATCTCCCAAGTGTTTATGCTTTTATTTTCATTTAAATCAAATTTTTTTTCATCCTCCTTCAGTTATAGCAATGGTTATGTCAAAAACTTTCCTATAACAGTGTGTGGAATCAATTTATCTCAGCAAAACAGTATCATTACTTACCATTTTACAATAAGACCTGTATTTCACATATATTTACCAGTGATGTGTATTTGTTATTATAAAGAAAATAGCCGTAAAAAGCTTCATTATGTTACATAATATTGTGACTTTTTTCGAAAAACTGTGAAGACTTATCTTGCATATACTTTATACAGAAGTATTAAGCCTTAATACAAAAGACTAAAAAAAAGTGTGGAAGAATAAACTGATTGTTGCTAAGTAAGGATGATTTTTGTAAATGTTACCAGCACTTTTTTTGTAATTTTCACTCTCTGAGGTATTGTACAAGTTCAAGCTGTTTGTGAAGTTTGATTATGAAGGAATAAAAACTAGTACTTTCCTGTACTTCACAGAAAGTGGTGTGGCTGTCTTATTTCTGCTGTGTTTTATCAGAGCAGGGCCAAAGAATTTATGAGGAGTCTCTGAAACGGAGCACTGGAACAACATCAGCCTGCTGTTGGGCTGATTTCAAATCCAGCTGGAAGCAATGAGATCCTACAACCGCTGGATTGTGTCCCATAATGCACTGGGCAGGGAAAACAGCAGGACTGGGTTGCCAGTTTATTACAGATCTGTCAGCAAATAATTAAATAAATAAATAAATAATAATAATTTAAAAAAAAACAAAACCATCACACCTCATTTCACACCAAGCGCGTTGGCATTTCAGGAGCAGGTTCACATCAGGAGGATTCTGAAGCTGCCAGCATGGATGCTCTGCGCAGGGTCACGGGGTCAGTCCTGCTGACGGGCGTGCGTGCTAAAGCCTTGTGCCAGTTGTGCTTTCACACTCATTACACCCACCATCACAACTGCGTCTAATCAACTGTCAGGTGATAAAATGTTCGGGAGCACCTGCAAATCCCCACCACCGCCATCAGAAAAATCTAATGAGAATTTAGGGTCAGTCAAATTCATTGTAAAAGGAGTGATCCGAAAGCTTTAGCAGGGATTTTAAAATAATAAACCTTAATGTCAGCAGCGCAGATCATTTCCTTTCCTTATTTTTGGCTTTAGGAAAATATTAAATATTGGACTGAAAAGTACAAGATAAATTCAGAACATTTATTTTACTTTCGTTCTATCATTTGAAGAGACATTCGATTGGAATTAGTAAGGTGACAGTGTATGTTGCAAATAATTAAAAAGGATCTTTTATTGTATCGCAACTGTGGCGTCAGCTTCGTTCATCCTTGCCGCTGGCGCCCTCTTTTGACTGACACCGGAACTACATCGAGCAGACTGGATTTCCAGTTGGGCCGTTTAATGTCAACCTGCTTGTCGTTAATCCTACAACTATATTAAAAGATTGGTTTTAATGTTATGGACCAGCGAAGCTGCATCACAACATGCTCTTGCAACAGTTCTAACCTGTCTCCACATGTCTGGGATCAGCCCAGGATAGCTGATCACTCCCTGATTTTTATACTGAAGCACTGGAATTGTACACAGAATCCCTGGATCCAACGCTTAGTGAATAAAATAAAACAAGGAACCTACCATTCACTAGAATTACAAATTACAGTAAAAGACTGGGTTTTAAAAGTCTAATTTATTTGTGTTACAGATCTTCAGGCAGCCACACCACCTTCAGAAACCATCAGGATGTTCTCTACAGTCTCAGTTGTGAAGGAAGGCTCAAGAGATAAGCATGTGTAAATATAGCAGTTGGGTGTAATCCACTTCATGCATTACAGTAACCAGTGAGTGCTCATCCTCATGCACCAACAGCAGGAGACAGTGGACAATGGTTGAGTTTGTTCCCCAGAATAAGATTTATTCACATTGGGACCATACAAACCTATGAACAGGAGGTATCGGATTTTTACTTGATTTTTCGAGGAATGACATTGATAACAGGGTGCGGAACGTTTAAAACCAAAGTTGCACAACGTATAGCCATCGCTCACAACTATGGGTGAGACACTAAATTTGTTCCCATAAATAAGGCAGAATGCTGAGTCCATAGAAATGGAAAGTTATTACATTTAGCCAATTAGACAGTGACGTTACAATAATTAGATGACCTTCTTCAGCTCGTCGTACAACACCAGCACAAAGGCGCCGCCCATGCCTCTGAGCACGTTAGACCAAGCTCCCTTGAAGAATGCCTTGCCACCTTCATCACGTGCAATCTTGCGCCAGCAATCAATAGTTCCGCTGTACATGATCTCAGCTGGCGAAAGAAAAAATAAAAACAGTTATTAGTTTGCAGTCTTTACATTCGGAACAACAATAAAGAGACTCTGACATAATAGAAACCTCACCTCCTTTGCGACCAGACTGCATCATCATACGTCTACGCACAGTGTCGAAGGGGTATGAGGTCAGGCCAGCAACAGCTGTCACAGTCTGTGCAATCATCCAGCTCACCAATATGTGGGTGTTCTTGGGGTCTGGAAGCATACCTGTTAACACATAACAACACAGGTTAAAGATTGTTCTTCTAACAAAACACAGTAGTTATTTCTTAACCATTTAAATCGCACCCTTGGCTGTGTCGTAGATGCCGAAGTAAGCAGCCCTGTAGATGATGATGCCCTGCACGGACACGTTGAAACCCTGGTACAAACCCCTCAGTCCATCAGACCTAAAGATCTTGACCAAGCAGTCACCCAGACCGTTGAACTCTCTCTCAGCACCAGCCTTTCCCACATCGGCAGCCAAACGGGTACGGGCGAAGTCAAGAGGGTACACGAAGCAAAGGGATGTGGCTCCAGCGGCACCTCCTGAAGCCAGGTTACCGGCGAAGTACCTCCAGAACTGGGTGCGTTTGTCAACGCCATCAAGGAAGATCTTCTTGTACTTGTCCTTGAAGGCGAAGTTGAGGGCCTGGGTGGGGAAATACCTGATGACATTGGCAAGGTTGCCTCTCCAGAAGGAGACGAATCCCTGCTCCTTAGGGATACGGACAACACAGTCAATGATACCCTTGTACTGCTTGTCAGCGGTAATCTGCTTGCTGGCGTGCTGGACCTGTAACACACAAAATTAAGAGATGACATTAACACAAAGTCCCCTTGTCATGACCTTGGTGCACATATGCAGAAATTTTCAAAAAATATCAAGCAGGTACAGTTTAACCATCAATGTATGATGACATATAAATCATGGCTGCCATCTTAATGTTAATAGATTCATTCAAAAACCAGTGTCAGTGACAACCTTACCAATCCAGCAATCAGGATAGTGGTTGGTAAAGTTGCTAAAATGTTGTAAAGCAGGTTTAACACAAAAAAGTGCAAAACTCGTTGACCCGGCTGTAAATGTGTGTCCTCCGGGCCTTTGAACAGCCATTTCACTGAGCTGCAGTTAGCCAGGATGGAAGTTACTCACGCCAACTTAAAACGTTGGATTAGTCAATTTTCGTCGATCATGCGGTAGCTTGTTCCAATGAAATGTATTCAGACACATTTCAAGGAAAAATACAGCTATTTCTCATGTTTGTACAAAATGTCCCCTCATTACTGCAAGCGTTTGTCCTTTGTTAGCTATGCCGGCTAAGGTTAACGTGGGAAGCTAACATTAGCCGCTTAGCTAGTGTAGGTCATTCCTCATCCCATGGTGACCTTACCTCTTCCAGCACTCAAAAGAAATTAAACAAGTCCTATTAACATATATCAATTGTTTGTGCTACACTTTGAGACTAAGAACGGTCAATTGATAACCTAAGCGTCACAATATTCATGTAGCATAATTCAAGCTAACCGGCTATGCGTCTACCGGAAGTTTTACCTGAAGGAGAAGCTTCACTCTCTCGATTGGGGCGACGGCTGTTTTGGAGATGGCAGCTGAAATGCCACCAGCCAAGAAGTCCTTAGCGAATGTAACTACTTGCTCGCTCATGGTGCTCTGATCTTGATGTGATTTTTAAATTAGAAGTACGAAGGATTACCCCACTGCCCTCGACAGCTGATGGCCTGCACCGACGAAATGGCCGAATTTGAAGCTGCGTTAGGGATTTATGTAACACACTCGATCGCGATACATCGCGGGAACTGTGGCGTCAGCGTATTGGTCAATAGTTTGACGTCACAAGTCCTCCAGCCAATTGAATGGCCTGATAAGTGATGTCGTCACGTTGCGTAAATTTTTCTATAAAAAATTCTACATGAGTCAATCATTCACTTAATCAAATCAAAGGTTAGTTAATCAGTAAATCTCACACGTTTTAATTTTATATAAATGTGAGCAGAAGAAACAGTTTGGGGAAAAAATCAAAGGATTGTCGCGTTTTCAGAACAGCACCTGTGCTCAGAGAAGTCAAAAGGGTCATTAAGAACTCTTCCAAGGACTTTACTCAATTGGCAACACATTAATGTGATAAGCAGATTATCTGATAAATTGTCAACAAATATAGTCACATTTCAATGTGGTTTGTCTGGAAAGGCCGGTTTATATTTAATTTAGAACAAAATGTGCAATGACAGTCAAACTATTTAAATGTGAACTGTTGTTGCAACCTGTGGGCTTTTTTTTTTTTGTTTGTTTTTTCTTTTAAAATTTCTATTTGAAAAGAATTATGCGTCTTCGTGACTGCAAAACCTGAGTGCGATTTATGAGATTCAATCACGAGGAATTGTATTCCTATGTACCCTACTGTCACGTGTTCATCCTTGTCCTTTGGGTTTCACGTGATCTCGCCTGTGAGTTTGTTTCGCTTGATCTTGGTTTTACGAAGACACCCCCCCCAACACCCACACCCACACACACACACCCCCACACACACCCACCCACACACACACACACACACACACACACACACACACACACACACACACACA
>BJFM01003850.1:81246-91251 GCA_016586285.1 Arothron firmamentum | reverse complement strand
ACACACACACACACACACACACACACACACACACACACACTTCCACCTTCATCAGTTTTATCTCTCAAATCTGCCAATCGTACACATGAGAAATCGATCGGTGAATTATGGCTCTCCATAATTTATCTCTGATTGTTTTCTTTAAAACTCACGTCCCCACATGAACGGTTCCCTATTTTATATAGGTCTCCTCAGCTTCTCTTCTGCATAAAAAGCTGAATTTGCTGATAGTCTTCATCATTTATCAGCCCGAGGGAGCAAACCAGGACAGAATAATGAGGAACCTTCCTATACGTGAGATATTTAAGAGCTCCTTATAAACTGCAGCTAAACCCGGTGACATTTAAACATTTACAAATATTTGGGTGTATCTCACCCAGCTTGCTAACACCGTCTCACACCCTGGTGTACCTCCACTGTGAGCAGTATCACTGGTTTCCTCATGTGTCGCCACTCCAGTTTTCACACCTTTACCCTTTGAGTCACTGGGATGGCGCTGGCAGCCCTCCTGCAGCGGCCGTGAGGCGAAGCCTCTGTTTATGATATGCCTCATGCCAGAGTGAGACACGGACCTCATGCAGTGCGTGAGATTGCAAAACATGCAGTGGCGGAATTGGATTGGATTGCTTTGTGCCGCCAGTCGGCAGGAGCTTAATCGAAGTGTGTGACCGACACAACACAACGCTCCAATGCCCGCTCGTGTGTGGGAGAGAGAGAGAATTGAAGCTTGACTAAATATACAGACTTGTCTGGATCAAGTGATTTGCGTGACATCGGTACAGGTAAAGGCGGAATCATGAAACTTGATTCTGTTTCTATCTTGTCTTTTCCTGTGGTTTAAATTGTTGCAAACGAATGCAAAACTGCATTTCACACACCAGCCATTTTCCTTTTCTGAAGGTCTAAAAAGCACTCTGTTGGAGCAATTACTTCGAACAATACATTTCCTGAATCGCTTCATATCAGAATGGAGTTTTATTAAGAGGCCTTTCTATTAAATGCATCAAGCTGCTCTTCATTGTGTTTCTCATGGTCAGGCAGTAATAATTATGGACTGATGAAAACTGCAATCAAAACCCTCTCACGGGCTCACAATGAAATAAATGCTGTATTTAAGCCTCCACAACAATTTCATAGACACACGGACAGACAGACACACATTTCTGTATTGTCACAAAGTCTCCATCTAATGTGCACATCTTTTCTAAATAATAGAGTAATCTGTGACACGTGTAGTTGCTGACATGTGCCGTGTTCTGTGGCAGAAGGAATTCTACGCTATCTGCAAGCAGCAGAAGTGAAGCGGTGAAGCACCCGTCAGACGAAAAGTGTTTGATTCTGATTATTTTTCCCAGAGAAAAACATCCCCATATTTGACAATCGAGTCCAAGTCTCAGTGTGGCGCTCGGGTTGAGGGCAAATTGCAGGCAAAAGTATCTACATGGTGGGGAGGGATTTGGCTGGGAGCGCTGAAGCCAAGGCCAGTGTCTGACGGTGCTGTTGGAGCTGTGTTTGAGGGGAGGAGATCTACTCAAACAGAAAGAAACCCCCCAAAAGCACCTGCGAGTGTATGTAGATAGTATATCTGACATCTTTCTCCATCGTGGGAGCAATTTTATCCTCCACTCTACACTGAGTGCTTTTCTGCAGCATGTGAGGCTGTGGCTGGTGGTGGATTGTTTACTACTTTCCAGACAGCTTTTGGCTTTTATTTATGTGTGGCACGAGCTAGATACCGCTATACTTGGAGGAGGAAAGAAATCCCTCACAGTGAGCAGCACAGCCTTTACTTTTTCAGTCAAACTGTTATTATTTTCACATGGAAGGGTTTATTTTGCTGCCCACTTTCTGCTGCTTCAAGCGGGAAGATCCAGGATGCATCCAAGAGTCGGCTACTGAGGATCGTCTCTAATTATCTCTCCGTGCGAAACATCTCTGTACAGTTGCCTTTGGAGCTTTATTTACAGAGCGAGGGGAATGAGGCGTCGTTTGGCAGCCAGGTTTCGCACCTTGAGTCCTCGTGCTCCTAAAAGTGCATGAACAGACAATGCAAACACTGCCAAATCCCTCATCTTGTACGATTGAAGGCAATTAAAATAAAGGTGCAGGGAGGCGGAGAAGGCATAGCCCGGCACCCTTGAAAATTCAGAGGAAGTCGCTCCGGATTAATGAAATTGCTCTAAATGGATGAGAGCATGATCCGTGTGGCCTGGAGTACAAAAAACTAACTTATATAAAATATGTACAGCTCCACATTTTATTATAATTGACCGATTTTTGACAGGATTTGCAGTCCCTCTGAAATATGGAGACAGTGCTGACAAATGTTAACGTGTTGGTAAAAACGCAAAGGTGGAATATGAGTATAATATGAATATTAAAAAAAGGGAAAAGCTGCATTCCCAGAGAGAAGATAAACGTGTAATTCTGAAATTATGAAAACCGTACATAACCCTATAGAGTTGGTCAGTGATCCTCTCCATTTTCTAGGTGGAACATTGAGCTTTCACCCAAATTACTTCTTCTTTACACTTGTGTGCTTTTAATTAAATCTGCTCAGCTGGGTATCACAGGAGTGCAGCAGAGCTTCCACGGAAGCACTCACCTTCCACTGTTGTCTTAATTAAAGCATATTTAGCTTAAGGACTATCAACCCAGCAGCGTCCTTTTGCATGCAAGGGCATTGATGCTGAGTATCATCCTCCCCTCCAGGTAGTGTCCCAGTCTTCGCATCCTTAGACTGTCTGGTGGCAGAGCAGGGCTGCGTCCAGGAGCACTCCTGCTTGGGGCTCTACAGAGTGCTGGAGTACTGCACGGCCGAGGAGGCTGTGTCGCCTCTTGGCTCTGACGCCCGCACAGAGTGCCTCGAGGCCCAGAACGCCTTGCAGAATTACCGGCCCCTGCAGGTTTGCAAGTGTCAGCGTGGCTCTCGCAGGGAGGAACATTGCCTCCGTGTCTACTGGACTGTGAGGTTTGCAGGTAGGTTCGTGTGTGTTCATGAACTACAGCATTCTGAACACCCATTGTGACTAAACACCTTTTTTATTAGCATATGACGAGTATGAAGTGTCCCCATACGAAGAACTGAAACTGAATTTGGTGCGGAACATTGAGATGTCTCGCATGGCCTCCATCATGGCAGGTAAGACGATGAACTATTCATTTGTATAGAAGTGTGACACTTGAACCTCTTGCCTGTGCTGTATCACATGTCCTTTCCTCTGGATGACCTCCAGCTTCCTCTCTTTCTTTGGATGGCCAAAACCAGTGTCTGAAGGCAGCTCAGGACTGTGGCCTGTATGAGAAATGCGGCTCCTTGCGGTCCGAATATGTGGTGGCCTGCACCAAGAGGTCGGCGGTCTCTGACAGCAGCTGTAACCGTCAGAAATGCCACCGAGCCCTACGCCGCTTCCTGGAGCGCGTGCCGGAGGAGTACAGCTTCGCCCTCCTCTTCTGTCCATGCTCCGAACCTCTGTGTGCGGAGCGGAGGAGGAAAACCATCGTCCCGTCGTGCTCCTACGAGGAGAACGGGAGAGGGGAGGAGAGGGTGGGGAAGCCCAACTGCCTCAGCCTGCAGAACTACTGCTCAAGAGATGAGCTGTGTCGGTACGGTAACAGCTTGCATGTCCTGTTCATGAATCCATAAAGACTTGAGCAGACGGCAGTGAAGAAGTGCACAAAATACTGCAACGTTTCCAGACGATTATTAATTATTTGATCAATAAAACATCAGAAATGACAAAAAAAGATGTTTCCATGCACCTTAGGAAACATCACCCAAATATTTCAGTTCAAAACTAATTTAAATATTACTGCACTTTCAACACCAACTGTGTCAAAAGTCAAACTGTACTCAAGCAGTTTGATCAATATTTTATTCTAAATATATAAAACAAAAAGTAGGATGAGTTTCAAACAGTTTCAGACTCACTCCTGCTAGTCAGAGTGGTTATTAGGACATATAAATGACTAATTTTAGCTTGTGTCTTGCTCATGAATGAGAGGACTTGCTTCCATTAATTAGAGCCCAGTCAATGTGTCAGTATCACAGAGGTTATTAATGATTAGAGCAAAAATACTCCAAAGATACATTTGAAATGTAAGGTCATTAAAAAAATCCATCCTCTGCAAAATTGGAACTGATTTAAAATAACAGACGAGCTGGTAGGGGGTTCCGGTAGAGGTTACCACGCAAAGGAGAAAATACAGAAAGATTATTGGTGCTATGGAGATTCAGCCATTTTATATATAGGCAGAAACGGCTTCAGTAAACTGCTGTGTCTGCGGGGGTTGTGGGGGGGGGGGGTTCAATCATTCAGGGTTTTGTCATCCCATGAAACTAGATTTTAGCTTTACACTGCTGAGAAGCGGGAGCTGCTGGCAGGTTTCTGAATATATCTGGAGTTGGACTAATCAGTGGTTGTATTGCATAATTTTTTTTAGGATGACACCACCCACACAGGAAGGAAGTTGTTGTGTTTTTGTGTTTTTTTTGTGTTGTTGTTTTTTTTTCTCTGAATACATCTCGTGTTGCTGTTTGTGTTTCAGATCCAGGCTCGCTGATTTCCAACAGAACTGCCAGCCCTCGCCCAAGTCTGCCTCTGGCTGTGTACGTGAGAGCAGAGCCATGTGCCTGAAGGCCTACTCTGGGCTCATAGGTGAGACCAAATAACAAGCTGCTGGTAAAGCTGGAATATCTATCTCGTATTGACCATTATTATTCAGCTAGGCCAATCAAAGGCATCCATTTAGTCATTTTCCATGTATACCTGAGCACTGTTCCGCTTTCAATCACCAGGCACGATAATGACCCCCAACTACGTGAGCAACAGCAGCGCTGAAGTGTCCCTGTGGTGCACGTGTGATGGCAGCGGGAACGAATGGCAGAGCTGTCAGCGCATCCTGAACATGTTCAGCAGCAACACATGTCTGCGTAAGTCAGCGAGCACGCCTTCCGCCTGGTCTGCACGCATCTGCAGCATTCGCGTCTTTGCACCTGAATGCAGAGACGCGAAGCTGGAATATTGGTGCTTACGCCCGGAGCTATTGTGATTGTACATTAAATAAGATTGATTTGAATCCAGAGCGTTGCAACGCTCCCTCGATGCCAAGTAATAAATGCACGGAAACCTCGGAGGCTGTTCGTTAAGTATAAGTCATGTGTCCATTCATCTGTGTTAACGTGATGGCAGAGGAAACGTTACACTTTGAACTGTCAGATGAACTAAACTGATCCTCTCACTGAGCTTTTTATAATGTGCATTAATGAAAGGTTCAGAGGAGTTAGGTCATTATTGATGAGGGAGAGGGCAGACCATTAAGCCCCGAGGTTTCCTTATAAATAAATATTAAAGGAGAAGCAGACATTCTCCCCTGTGTCTGGTTGGCTGCCAAATGTGGATGTGATTTCCAAGTTCTGCACGGTCACTGAGGCTTTTCTGCAAATCTGATAAATGCAAAGTTGCTTCTAGTTGGGATGCTGCCACACCAGCTTGGCAAGTAAGAACTTAAAAACATCTCTATTGTAATAGTTTGTGTAACGATGAAAGTCAACTCCAAGAGGCCAGACAGAGTTCAGTGGGCCATCAACCAGGGAGGCTCTAAGTCAGTCCCAGTATGGGGGCGTTAAGCAAAGTCTGCTTCTTGTGATACTTGTAAAGTAGCCAAACATAACCGAACATCACAAAAACAAGACTGAAAGCGCAGTAATTTGCACATTTAACTCAACACTTAACTTTTCTTGTTTTTCTTGCTCTCAGCCAACAAACTTGACCTCACCCTCATCTCTGGAATAAAGCCTCATTACTTTTGTGCCAAGTCTGTGGAACGGTGGGCAGCAATTGAAGCGAACATTACATCATTGTTTTATTTTTTGCAAAAATGTTTTTGGCTTAATTGAGCAGTGTTTATAGAGCTGGCACCTCCAAAGCATATATAATGAATCAGACAAATATAAAAGTCACTGTTTTGGCTCTGCTTCAAGGTTGACTAACAACTGGAAGCCAGTAAAGGTGCTCCCTGCTGCTTGTGTTTCAGGCACTGCCATCAGCTCCATGGGGATGGCGGCAGCGCCCCCTGTGGAAAGCACCGCCGTTCCAGCTCCACAGCCTTCTCAGCGCATCTACCCGGAAAGGGTCCCCGTCAGAGGCAACACCCTCCCTGAGTTCAATAGTGTGAGTGCTGCTCTGAAAGGAAACAACGAAGGGCTTGAGTCTTTGTCGGCTGCTGTGTTGGCTTGTATTTGCTGCAGTCTTTCATTCTGAGAGACACTTTACAAGCCTGTGCATTTACAGCATTATTGATCTGTTTTACTCCTCCAAAGGTTTCAGGTGAAAGGTCAAAAGGTCAAACTCTAACATAAGGATTTGAAGTGAAAAACATAAAAAAGCAAATATCTGAATGACGGATGTATATGGAACCTGCAAGAAGGAAGTGTGCAGCAGTGACATTTGTGAAGAGGTGAAATAAGTGTTGACAGCAGAGAGTGAAGAGCAGCCTGTAAAAACACCGACCCACACACACACACACACACACACACACACACCTCAATGCTAACAAAGTGGTTCTCTTATTTAAAGAATCTGTTGAGAAGAAAATAAATCAAAAAACACTTCTAGTGTGTTTGCTTTCCTGCCAGCAGCAGATCTTAGACCCAGAGCAGATATCCTCAGAAATTAGACTTGCTGAATGAGAATCAGGCAACAGATATTAGCATTTTGTGTCATATTGATGCAGAGAAGTGCTGTAGGTGCAGTTATTTGGGTGCAAGTGAACACGGACAAATTGAACTCTGTTGATAAGTCACTTTCCAGAAGAACAGAATTAAACGGACACTTGAACTAAATCTTTAAAGTTTCTGTGAGGAGCTGTTTTTGTTAACATAATAGCAAGGTTCCTTACTGCAGCAGGAGGTGTTTTTTTTTTTTATTTCTGTGTTTGATTCCTGCCTTTAATGCTGTTACACCCTGAACTTTCCTCCATGCTCTGCCACATCCATTAATTGACAAAATCGCTCGCTCTCTGCTTTCACAGATGGAGGACGGTGAGGAAGAGGAGCAGGAGCAGGAGGAAAGTGAGGAGTTCAATGTCATCCCGCCGTATTTGGCAAAGGACTCAAAAATAGAAACGGAGGCCAGGGGAAGCAAACGTGGAGCGGCGGGCCAAGCAGCACCCTCCTCACTGATGCTCCTGCTGCCCGCGCCCATCCTGTTCTGGGAGATCTGGAGCTACTAAGCCTTCGTCATGCTGTGTGTCTATGAGTTACTCCCGCTACCACTGTTGAACACCATTGCAACACTTATATGAGGACTTCTGAGAAGATTAAATGCCACATTTACTTTTTATTATAATTTTTTTTTTTTTTTTTTTTTTTTTTTTTTACATATACTTATTAAATACCATAACTTCCGCTGAGTAATGCCATCAGCCCTGCGGTGTCTGCCATGTCCTGGCTGAGTCCTCTCCAAATGAAGTGGAGCGAATAACGTCGAGCAGATATACGAGTGAATTGTCTGGGTGAATCTAAAGTCTGTTTCGTCCACTGATGTAACTAGAAGCACTCAAGGCCACATCCATTCTGCCAACTCTGCAGCCACCAATCAGACCACAGTATGTCTTTTGGTTTATGCCGCATGACTGGTGTTTCTTTTCTCCATTGCCCCTTTGACTCGCCCTCTTTATACCGTACAGAAGGTCCATATTAAACTCTCAGCAGAGATGATTTATCGGGACATTCAGGACATTGTAACTGGTGTGTTGTCATGTTAGGCCTGACGGTTTTTAACATCGGTTCATGTTGCGCATCATAAATCAATGAAATTGCCTCGCTCCATTTCGTCTTCAGCGTTTTTCCAGCTGGGTTAAGCAGCAGAAGATCCAGCCATGACCAAAATGATCAAGATCAGGTTGTATTCTACGAGGAGCATTGAAAAACAGAAATTACTGCAGAGTTTAAATATTTGGCCATGCAGTAAGGCTCAGGGGAGGAAATACTGCTGCTCCAGCCTCTTTGCTGTTTCGGTCCTCACAGGAGGGCTGGTTTTAGGGCTCCTCTGTCACGCGCTTTTAGGCACTGCAAAAATTAGATCCCGAGGAGAAACACTGGATCTGATCATTGAGTAGCACATTGGCCCATTCGTTCTGCCTGAAACTGCATAAGTGCTTTGGTCCTATGTCTCATTTTCCTGTGAAATCGTCCAGCAGAAGGAAAAAAGTAAACTCGAGTTTTTGCAGAGGGATGTAATTCGCACCTTTTTATTTTCTGAAACATCAGATGAAGGCTATTCGGTGGGCTCTACTGCATTTGAGTTGACGTGTATTTTACATTCTAATAGTTTTGTTCATATTTGTTAACTATGTAAGGGGGGGGATCATATGAACCCTTCGATAATCTAAATAAACTGCACATTGAGATCATTTCTTTTTTTACATCATTCCGCTCAGAATCGATGATGATGTATACAATGTTCTGTGGCCAAATATTTCTGACTGTGATGTGTAACAACTGTAATTTTGTTGCAAGAATAAAAGTCACACAAAATTCACACACTGAACAGAGTGGGTGTGCCTTTGAATCTCCAGAAGGAATTAATAAATAAATAAATGATACAGGGTACAGTACTGAGACAGTGCAGCACTGAGAGAGGCAAGAACAAGTAACACAGATGGTTTTTAGGGGAAAAGGCTGTTTGAAACCTGCACTTTAATTAGGAAATGTACTGCATGAAGGCCGTCTGAAGTTAAAATCCCTCCAGGAGAAATTATTGTAAATTATCGTAAAAGAAGCAGCCACATTGTCCTAATAGTGCATTTGAATAATTTGACACACAGTTTTACACATCTTAGCATAATGCAAACCATCATTTGTTTGCTGCTGTCAGATCTGGTCTCAGCAGTTGCTCTTGTCAGCTGCTTTCTCCTCACCGATAACACAAATCAGCCCTAAATACAGTAAATGCAAATACACTCTTTTTGTCATGGCGGATGTCTCTATTGCAGAATCCCGATATGCCTGAGCCTCTCAGAGAAGCTTCTTTTTTAAGGAGATGAGGTTAAAGTCAGGTTTTCTGTCTTCAGTTTTATTTTTGTGCAGACCTCTGTGCAGAGCACCAGAAAAAACAGGTGAAATTAATAACAATGATGGCTCTTTTCCATTAAAGAGAGGAGAGCCAACATCTGCAAGGACCGTGAAGATGAGACAGCTTAATCGAACTCTATACACTGGAGTGTAACGCATGAGGAGAAACAGGCCCCGTGGATGCTGAAGCCAAGGGAAGACTGAAAAAGAAAAAAATCTTAACAAATGTGTCCAGGTGCTTTATGTTTACATTGGCTGATTGTCACTAAACCCCTTGAGGAGATGGTAAAGGGGATTCCACACCAATCTAATCATGTTTTTGACCTCAGCCATAAATAATGGAGGCTTCTTGAGAAGGCATTCATAAAAATCAGCCCCTTCAGTTGCGACAGCTGGTGCAGCTTCAAAACATCTTTTATTATTTCATTAAAAATGTGGTTAATGAATTCTCCTGGACCCCAGTCAGGTCCAGGAGAATCTGACATTTAATTAAAGTATTTAAAACCCAAGCATTAAGCTTTTCCTAAAAATTCAAAATAAAGTTTTGTCTGTTCTACAGCTGAACTTTTAAATGCACCACTGGGATGCATTCAGTCTGCTGCAGATATGAGATGCTTGTCGCTAATTACTAAATTTTTTCCCCCCACATCATAATGAGGAAACAAATAAATGAGCACATCAGATGAATTTCAAGTTCTGTTGGAAATAATGAAACATTTCAGCTGTCTGGGAAAAGAAAAATGCATGAGTAACACAAGACATGGATTTGAAATTAATGCAGCTCCTGGCCGGCTGCACATTTTCAGCTCGTTGGTATGAGTAACACAGACCAACGACACAAGACAGAACAGCTGCACACACACACACACACACACACACACACACACACACACACACACACACACACACACACACACACACACACACAC
>BJFM01003850.1:68496-81221 GCA_016586285.1 Arothron firmamentum | reverse complement strand
ACACACCATTGTACTTCTATCTTTGTAAGGACTTTCATAGACATGGTGCATTACCCAGCCCTTAACTACTAACCATTATAACTAAGCCCCTAACCTTAAACCATTACCATAACCTAAACCCAACCTTGAAACCACACCTTAACCCTCAAACACACCTTTGAAGGTGTGAGGACCAGCTATGATGCCCTCACTTCCCTTTTCTAGTAGAATGTGGAATTTGGTACTCAGTATAGAACACACGCATGCGCGCACACACGCGCACAGACACACGCGCACGCACGCACGCATGCACGCACGCACGCACATTCAGTGGGGTTTAAATTCTTTCTGTGAGGTGATGATGAAAAACAGAAATTCTCCACCAGCCCAGTATTCCAATACTGCCTATATAATGTATATAAAGCATACAAAGTAATGGAAATGAGGCTATTAATTAATAATTCAGTGACTCATTTGGAGGTAATCTGATGCCAACATGCTACATTTGCCACCAGTTGTATACGATGTGTGAATATGAACTCAGGCACGAGCCCATAATCATAAGGAAAATTAGGTTTTCTTAATAATATGATAATTTGTGCAGCAAGATGCTCCGCAGTCTAATCAGATTCCCCACTTGGCTTCTAATATTGCATTCTGTTCCTGTGTTTATCCAAAATGTCTTTTTCCATAAAAACACACAGTTGGAAAGCAACAAACTCTACCTTTTGGTTTCATAAAGTTGCTATAGCAACGAGTGCACTGGCTGGACAACGAGTGCACTGGCTGGACAACGAGTGCACTGGCTGGACTGTCATGAGGTCATCTGATCATGTTGGAGTGCTTCTGACATCTGTAGATGAAAAATAGGAAAGAATAAAAGGCAAACAAAGGAGTCCTGAACAAGAGTAATGATGGGTTTAGAACCAAACACACCACACCTACACAATGACACTGACATCACATAATGTGATGATGGGATGCAATGATTATGTGTGGGAGAGCCTGACTGTAAGGTGACCTGACATTTTACAATTAAAAAGAAATAAGCCCGCTTTGGGTTTTGCATGAGAGAGTGATGAGAAATTATAACGGGAAAGATAATAAGCAACAACATATCTGATGTCGGTTTAATAACTATAGAGGTTGTACTTGGATTTGTTTCTTTGGTCTCATTAGATTTGAAAAAAAAAATAAAAAATCCTACATTTTGCAACAGCTTCATTACTAATTGCACAGGAAGAATAAACCTTATGCAGTATTTGTTCTTACTTGCTAAAGATTCCACAATCACACAGTTTGTCATCAAACCAATATTTTATCTGCGTATTTTAAATTAAATTGTCCTCATCTGAAGCAACCAAGCTCAGCTCATTGTGTCTCTTCATTATCCACGCAGATCCTGCCTGAATGGCCGAGCTGTTGCAGAACACTTTATCTTATTAGAGCCGCGAGGGGAGCCTCCATCACAGCAATGGAATGGGAGCTTTACAAGTGCTGTGTAACGTCCACACCATGAATCCCAGGGTCTTGGTGCTTTTACAGTCATTTTTTTTATTTTTTTCATTTCTTTTGTTTGGTGGTGACACATCTGCATTTATAATAACATAAAAGAACAAGTCCTGGTGTTTCAAGGAAAATACGACTTGCTTTGTCTTTAATGTTTTCTTCTGTTTTCTCACAGTCTTGTTAGTGTATACATGTCTGAGCATCCAGCAGGGCTTTCACCTGCTGGCAACAACAGAGAGCTTTAAGACACATATACCCATTCCTGTGAGCCTGAAGGTAATATAGCATATAGCATTTTGCAGACTTGTTTAATGTTCAATCATTAAACCATTTGGAGCGAATTCTAGAAATTCATTACACTCATCCTACTTAACATTGTCTCTCCAAATGCAGCTGACAAAGAGTGAGCTAGTGTCTCAAGCACAAGCGTGAGCAGACACACAACCACAATACCTCATTAAATGCACCACAGCCACCCGCTGGCCTTAATCATTACACAAGTGATGGTGGCTGAATTCCTCCCGAATGGAAGGCTGCACTTCTCTCACATCAGGAGCATCTGCATAAAATCGCCCCTATATAACAATGCAAGTCTGGGCTGTAAAATCTTCCAGGCTGAAACACAAAGCTGCTTAAGCCAGCGTTGTGGCTGAAATGAGAAATCCTGAGAACTCTAAAATTCAGATCCAGTTTTGTTGATATAAATGTGAACATTGTGTTCAGTGCCATACATTGTTCTCAGTAATAATGGTGCTTTTAAGCTTTATGCCAGTCTGATTTCACCATATCTATCACATATTGGACATACTGGGCAGCAATGTAAGCAGGGAGCTGATTGTAAAGTGTAGAATCTTCTAGCTGAGAAAATAGGATGTTCTGATTCTCGTATATGGGGAAGATCCGCTCTTTATCCTTCAGATTTTGGTGGATTGTAAACATATGAGACAAATCCTATGCTTTCAGAGTCCAGCACTGGTTTTGTTTTTCTTCCCCCTCTTTGCCACTTTTCACCCTGTGGCTTTTTTACCTGCTCCACAGCATCCCATCATATCGCAGCTCTCTCCGTGGTCATATCCCCCCACTTACATTTGCATCCTGATGAAACTCTCCTTGGCTGAAAGCAGAATTCATTATAACTTTGTACAATTTTCAGTCCATTTAGGTGGATTAAACCCCCATGGCCACAAATCCACATATCAAATCATGGCAGTCTAAACTTATTCAAGCCTCCTTGCTGAGAAAAACTGATTTAGATTTAGTGTGCATGCAATAAAAGTGGCATGAGCTTCTGTCTAACCTCACTGTGATCATCTTAATCAGCAAACCTGTATATGTACGCCCACCATCTCTGAGCAGAATCCTCTCTGTCCTGCCTCATTGAAATGACTTTACTTGAATCATCTGGGTCAAAATATATATTTCACATTTTTGCAAACCCTCTTGCCACGATTGCGGAGCTTATAGAAAAAGGGAAATTCCATGCTAACAATGTAAACATGGCCACAATCAAACCTCATTACTGACTCAGGTGAAGAAGACGTGCGAGAGAAAACCTTGTCCTTGTTGTGAGGGATGAGCCGATGAACTCTGAACTGTGGAGAATCACACCGATGGAGACCAGTGATACTGCAAAGCCAAACTGAAAGGTAGACTCACAGTACTGCTAGTGTGTCATTACTAGTTTGTCATTATACCTCTACATCTGCCAAATTGCGCTCTCATTGACGACGCAGAGGCATAATGTGTTCTCCTGAAGAGAGGGAAACAAAAAGCGAAGGAGCAGAGGAGTGAACATGAGGGTTCCTAATGTGTTAAAGTACACACCATAATGGCCTTCATAATAAAACACAGCCAGTAAATATGTCTGCTTGTATATAAGGAAAGGCCCATTACTGTAGGTGGAAAAAGTGATGAGTGAGATCTTAGAGTTCATTTCTGAATCAGTCTCCTTGATTTCAGAAAAAGTGTAACGTGACCCCAATCCAAGACCTGTTTACAGGTTCATCTAATGAACCTCGGTGTTGAATCTCTCTCCCTCGTAAATTCACCCAACTTTTCTGAAAAATAGCCTCAAGTTCTCCATAAACAGATCAATTCTGCAGACATGAAAATCCATCGCCGAGCCTAGACGCACGGCTGGTTCATCTTTAACACGTGTGTGTGTGTGTGTGTGTGTGTGTGTGTGTGTGTGTGTGTGTGTGTGTGTGTGTGTGTGTGTGTGTGTGTGTGTGTGTGTGTGTGTGTGTGTGTGTGCGCGTGTGTGTGTGTTTTCTACATGGCTCCACCTGAGGATATGAGGATTAATGGGATGCATCGATTGTCACATTGTTTGTTCACAGGCACTGGAGAATAGTGCTGCATATGTAACAGTTGCCTGAAGTCCTCTGAGGATTCTGAAGGAGGGACATCTGATACCACCAGACACTTTAAATTTACAGCAAAACAAACTGGACCTGTCTGTTTAGAATAGAGATCTTGCCAAACCTCTGCAGCCTCCTCCTCTCTGGGCTTCATGTTTGCACTTATTTTTATGTTCTAAAGTCAAAACATGTCCAGATCTCCGAGTGCACCAGGTTCTTGGAATAAAACAAAAGATGTTCCCCCTGCTGCGTTATTTGACCTTTCTTTTCAAGTACGAGGCGCTCCCCTGCTAATGCTGCATAAGACTCAGCCTGTCACTTTCACACTATAATGATTTTTATGCAGCGTGACTGCCAAATCGCCAAGTTATCAAAAACAAATTCTCATTTTAGCCGGCAGCCAAATTTATCACTCGAGAACCTGCTTGGAATGGATTACCATATGTGATGAAGGCTGGGTCTCCACATTCTGTGGATATCTTGTGTGTGGTACTTTCACTCAGGACAGTGCAAATTCAGAATCTTTAATGCCACCCATCGCTCAATTTTTGCTGCCTGTTTAAGTGGAAACATTTCAGGGTTTCTCTATTTTTCAGCACTGAGAAGAAAAAAAACCACCATTTTTTTACATTTTCATGTTGCTAAGCCTTGCTCTGTTGGTGCACCATTTAAAATGTCAGTATGTAGCTGAAAATATCTCAGATTACTCTCACATTGTTGTTGTTGTTTTTTTCATCATGAACCTGTATGCACTGGCATGTATTCTGTTTCCTTTATCTTTCCATATTTCTCTTTCTGTCTCTCATAACTCTAGGTTGTCAGCTAGTGTTCTAGGTTACTGTTGAGGTAAAGCCTTAATTTATCAACATTAATGTTTTTTGTTGCCTGAGCGAGATTTGAATTGACAGTTCACTGAAAATCCATATTACCATGTGCATGTTACAAAAACATTTTCATTAGCTGGTTGCTGGTTGCAGACTGTTTTTGAGTCCAGCAGGGCCACTGGTCAGATCTTGAAAGCCCCCCAGTGTGGTAGCGTGACGTTTACATAAAAGCACTTCCTCTCTTTTCAGACACACACAATGGCATAGGCCACTTTTAAGACTTTTGCTTTGCGGGTAAATTATCCAATGTAATGGCTTCATTTCTGCTCTCCTCTGCTGCAGAGAACACGGTGAAAGCCTGGGAATGTGAAGAATTACAGGGAGGATGAAGGGATAGGGGAACTAGAATGAAAGAGAGGAAGTGAAGGAGGATATCGCAGAGCTAAAGATATAGCCTAGGGCTTTAAAGCTGTAAATCCCCTTTTCTTGAAGAAATGTGAAGGGTTTTTCCCCTTATTTAGCTCCCATTCTTCACCTTTCCAGCCTCCTCTACCTCTTCTCATCATAAACACTTTGCAAGAGCAAAATACAAAAACAGATGTTCTGCTTTAATGCCAACAAACTTCGGCCATTAATGTGCAGCAGCCAAGTTGTCAAAGTCAGAATTAATTATGCTTTCACACTGATACAGTTTATCAGAGAAAAATTACCATTACAGTTAACTGTGAGCTTCAGTTTTGTCTCATATTTGCTACTTCTTTTTTTATCGTGTTCTTCCAGGAATGTCGCCTCAAACTCTAATTTGAGGAGCAGTGTTTGACAAATTAGATGTTAGACTGAATTAATAATTCTGTCCATGTTTTTGTCGAGGCTTATATTCAGCACACCAGGAAAAAGTAATAGAAAATTCTGTCAGCTAGAAAAGTACATGGAAATAGCTCCGTGTGTGACAGAGGGACTGAATGAGCTGCTAATGCATTCAAATGCAAGCAAGTGCCTCCATGTCTGACACAGAAACACCATAAGACATAACAAAATTAACAAATGAATTCTTCATATGAGGTGACTGATGTGTATTTCTTTGTTAATGTAACTTATACTCCCCATGCATCCCAAAAAAACCTAACGAGGGCAATGAATAAATCCAAGCTGCATTAACAAGCACTGTTTTCATTTTCGGGGAAATGACTGAATAGATTGAAATATTAACTTCAACGACCTTCAATAAGGAGGAAAAAAGTACAAAGAGAATGAAGTCCCAGGCAGTTCTGAACAAGTACTGATTTACACATGGAACTAAAGAGGTGGCAAGACTGTTGCCCGAGAGACTGTTGAAATGTGCGTTTGAAAGTTGGCCAAGTATTATTGATGTGTTGTGAAAAGAGCAGAGATAAGAGGGCAGTGATGAAGGTGGACTTCTGCGCCTGCGAAATAAAAATGCACGAGCAGCAAGATGACAGGGAGAACGAGCGGACGCGCTATTGACTGTTTATTAAATGACAGCAAAGCATTAAATATGGTGGCTGAGATGAGAGAGGCGGAGACAGACTGAGGGGAGCATTAATTCCATAACCTATAATCTCTACCTCTGTAATTGGGGTCGCACATCAGGCGAGGCTGAGTTTGGAAGGAGTCTGGCTTTCTGCTCTACTGCAGGAAGACTCACACACACACACACACACACACACACACACACACACACCTTCCATGTGAAGGGACACATTGAGGACAGCGCTGTAAAGAAATCCCAGCAGGTCTGCTTGAATCACAGACTAGAGTAAAGTCAGATCTGCTTGGAGTGATGTGGAATTCTAACTAGCTGCAACAACAGCACGAGAATGTCAACCTCACTCATCAGTGCGCCTGTGTATGATGGCCTTTTTAACGGTTGTCATAGTAATGACATCCGTGTACTCATTGGCTTTGTTTCGCTTCATGACAAGATTAACCATAGAAAATGGCTCTGGTTGTGTTGGGGGAGGCTACTTTACAAAAGTTGTAAGGTCACTGCATGTGAGAGGTCACAACCCACCTGTCTCCATGGTAACCAATAAATCAGAGAAGAAGGAAGGCAAATATTAGGTATCTTTATAATCTATTTCTAGTGGAATTATAGGACAATGGGGATTGCACATATATTGTTCATCTTGAAGAACCTTCACTGTATACATGTCTAATCACAATCCTGTGTATAATTTTATTGGAGCTTTACAAAATAGCGACCCAATAAAATCTTTAACTTACTGCTTCTCATGCTGAACTGCTCTGGTCATCTTTCTCATTCTTGTGAAAACCTAATTTTTGATCCACTCTCTCCTACTGGATCTGTATGAGATCAATATTGTAATAACTGGAGAGGAGCTGGCCTCATGATAATCGATGAGAGCAGCGTAAAACAAGGCAGAGGTAGACAAAGAGGAATCATTCCGGCCAGCAGCAGAGCTGAATGTTTCTGGCACCGCATTCATTACGCTATTGAATAATCCATCGGCTCTGTCACAGCTCGACAAGAACAGAATAATCTCCAGTGTGGGCTCATGGCAGGAGGAAGAGACAACTCTGATAATCCCTATGATCTTAGATGCGTATCTGCAAGAGTCACCAACGAGATTAGAACAAAGCATCAGATTCATTCGCTGACATTTGATCCTCATGGTATCACCATGCAATTTAATTACTGTCTGTAAATACTGCAGATGTTGGCTGAGAAAGCTAAAGGTTATTTAACCATGTTCCCTCTCAGCTTTCTTTGGTTTAATTATTGACTATGAGATAAGAAGGTGGTTCTGACATGATGTTAACATATAAGGAGCTAAATCGTGATACCAGGTAGGAGGAGAACCTCTCAGTTATACGTTGAGCTCCCTTCCACACATGTCGGGGAGAAGTCTTCTTCAGGAATTGCTCTTGGAGGGCCTGAGGCACCTGTGGGCTGACTGTGCTGTGCCTTAGACACAGGGCTAATAAGCGTGTTCCACCAGGAATCTGCCTGCACCACAGGAAAGCAGAAACAGTGTCTTCATTATCTACAGGGCCTGTGCAAAAGGGAATCACAGCAGAGAAATTTGGGGAAATGATCAAATAGTGCAGGTGCCTATAAGCATCAGGCACACAGCACATTAACTAGTCAAATGGAAACGCAATGCTTGGGAACTGAGAAAAACAGGGCAAATTAAATAAACATCAGCCATTATGAGACATTAAATCCGTGCACATTCATTCCAGACTGTGCACAGTGGCTTTTAACTAACTTGCGATCTGTGAAACAAGATGAAGGAGAAGAGTGAGGGAGAGGAAATTGAGGTCTTCTCATCGTAAACAAGGTTTGTGGAGGACGGTCGTAAAGCGGTAAATGAGAAAGCATTAGGAAATGTCCACAGGAGATCACGTAATAGTCTGTTTAGTGTATTCATCTCATTTCGTTGCACACTATGTGGAACTCATTGAGACTGTAACTCACCCTGACCCCAGGATATATAAAAGCTCCATTTGATTCAGTGAGTCACTTATGAAATGGAAGAAAAGTCCTTTTTGGTGGAGTTTCAGTCTGGACATCAGTTTGCTGTAACATAAAGCGGAAGATATGTAACATGGTAGACTTAATAATGCGCTTAATGTTATAAAAGTGCAGCGGTCCGTTGCATGTTAGAGCGACGCAGCTGAACTTTTTCTGCACGTTCAACCCGACTGACCTCGAGGGACAAAGCAGAGAGCAGGATGGCCCTCATCACACCACACTCCGGCCTGGGAGCTCAGGGGCATGTGCATCCCGGTGGGGGAGGTGTTGACAGAGCCTGTCCAGCTGTTTGTGAGGCTGAGATTGCTGCAGCAGGTGACCGTGCCCGCTGGATTTTTGCAGGCCTGTAAACCCAAAGTACTCAGCTTCTTGTTGTGATCAGAGTTTGAGCCATTTTGAGGCTGCAAGTTGGTGGGCTGGGCTCAGAAAAATCTGAAATCTGAAATCTGATCAGTCAGTAATACTCAGTTGGTGTAACTTAAAAAAAAAAAAAAACTATATAATTCTACCTCTTTACACCATCATGACAGATTAAAATGTTTTCACAAAATTTCTTTCAATGTGCAGGTATTACTAAAAAAAATAAAATAAAAAAAATCCTTTTAGTCAGAGTATTACAGCCATTCTATGTAAGGAAGCTACACTTTTAGGCCTCACAATAAATTTTTGGAAACGAACAGGTCATTTCTTTTTATGCTACTCGTTATAACAGGTGGATCAGTGGATCATCACAGAAGAAGGATGCCTGAAGCTGAATAACTTGATGGATAAGTTTATCAGAGAGAAAGCAGAAACTCAGAATGGCCACTGGTGCCAGCTGAAGGTGATTTATCAGTGAAACGACAGCTGACCTCAGCCCCACTTTGATCATTTCAGTTCAATTTGAGCATTCTGCTGCCATAGTATGATGAAAAACATTACTCCCAATCTGTAAGTGTGCACACTCTCAGCTGCCAGTGATGAACAGGTCAGGTCAGGATGTCTCTTCCATGTTGCCAAAGTGGAGCAGACCTGAGAGCTTCTGACAGAGCAAGTGACAAGATGACAGACTGGGTAGTCAGAGCAAACGCAGTGAGAGATTCTTCTGGACAGCTTCGTGTTACTTGATATTCCTCTGTCGCATAATCATTCTGAGGCTGTTTACTTCTAAACTTTAATTGGAATAGCTAATGCAGATGTGCAATGACTTTCAATAAGGATCAAGGATGCAAATAGTAATGTAAAATGGGGCCATCTTTCAAAAGCCACTCTGTTCCCCTGACTCTTTGTCACAGCTTCTAACAGAAAAATTGCAATAGAACTGAAGCTGTGCCTTATTTACTGTAGAACTATCCAGCTTTGCAATCTCTATTGACATGGACAGACACAACAGCTTTTTTTCCTCCAAGCAGCAGTCATTCAAAAACTCTTTCAAGTACCAAGGACATGCTGTCGGACTGGAAACACTTCACTATACGAGGGAGAAAGGAGGAGAGTCAGACTGAGAAAATGACAGACAGCTGCATTGATTTGGTGCAGCAATATTGCAGAGATGCACAAGTAATAAAGGTTCAGACAGATAGAGCAACAACTGAAGGAAAAGCAAAATGAGACCGCAGAACAGGAGCGCCGGCACGCCAAGGTGAGATGATTTAATGAAACTCTGGCACTGCAGCAAAAGAGAGAAGGGAAGATGGACAGATGGACGGACAGACGGACAGCTGACTAAATGATTGAATAATTAATAACAAGGCCACCTTTCAATAAACACCTGATGGGAAGCATTTCTGCAGATTTGCATCAGTGGCAGAACCATAAAGTGATTGAAAATGAGAGTTAGGGGTGTGGAGAGAGTGGGTGGCCGTCAGCGCACAAGCCCAGAGCGATGAAACATTACACAGAATAATGAAGATGGTTCTGCTCCGTCACATCCCACATTAGCCTGGAGTCAGGCCGACCCCAAAGTGTCAACAAGTTAATAGACTGGGTTTCTGCTCCGCGCCGCAGACAACAGCTATTTACAGAGCTCCTCTGGATAAATAAACATGCATGGAAATTAATATCATAGCTGCAGGTGAAGCACAGAACATAAGCATGATGAGGGGGTTTGCCATGTGGAGCAAAGGGCCAGAAACAGGTTGGTGCTGTTCTGAAGACACTTCAGACATTCAAGAATACCAATTTGGTGTAAAAAGATCTTGTTCTGTGTTCATAAGCTTGCAACATTAGATTACATGTGAAACATGCCGTAGAAAACTAATCAGTTCTGACTGAAAATGGGGGAGCAGAAAATGATTCTAAATCATGTGTAGATGGGATTGACAGCAGCAGGCAGCAGGCAGCAGACGCAGCGATGTGACAGGCAGCCAGCCCCTCTCCAATAGCGCTTGGCTTGTAGATAACTTTACAGATCAGCTATGATTATGTTGCCTTATTAATTCAATCAGTCGGCTCCAGCTGGCTGCTCTTTTATTAGGGGCGTCTTTTACTAATTCACTCTCCAGCGGAGGATGAGAGTGATGTCAGCAAAGGGAAAGAAAAAAAACACAGCAGACAAGACAGGGGACCTTTTGAAAACTCAGCAGTAATTGCCTTGAGTCATTAAAAGAAAAAAAGGTTTTGAGGATGACAAATTGATCCATAGATCTATTTAATCAAGCACTAACTCAAAAGATGTCCTTGTGAGTACTTCTTTCTGCAAAGTACAAATAGATGCTATGTGTGTTTTAAGTGTTTGACTGTCAGACCAGTGAAGCACAGGAGATAGAGTCTACTGTTTTAATGTATTAAACCAACTCTGCGAAGCTGTAAATTAAAGAAAAAAGACACCTACACAAAGCTGTTTAATAGCAATTGTTCTAATAGTACATATTATTCACTATCAAGTCACAAAATGAGTCATAACGATGATGGTTATTCAGTCATGCTGCATCGTGGCTGAATTTTTATCTCCCCCCTTAGGATATATACAATAGAAGGAGGTAAATGATTTCTTTTAAAACATTCTGATGTGACAAAAAAAAAACAAAAAAAAAAAAAAACGCAAGTATCCTTAAAATGCAGCAAAACTTGCATTAATTGTATCCAAAATGTTTTGATACTGACAAACATTGATGACAAACTCCCCTTTGGCACTCAGTTGCAGTGTTTGAATTATTATGTGTGAATCTAGAACAAAGTCTCACTTGTAAAAAAAATGATGTTTTCCCAATTCTGAAGAGCACATAATGTAAAAATTAGCTGTTGTTACATCTTTGTCTTAAATAGACAAAACATCACTCCAATATAAAATCTTAATTGGCTTGCAGAAACTCTTTCAAAGGACATTGAATCATCCTTTGTCATCTGAATAATTCTTTTGTCCCTTTTCCAACGTTTAATAATTATTCTGCTCAGTCTGAATTAATTTAGCTTTAGGGGCAACATGTGCAACAATTTAAAACAAAGACAGAGAGAGACAAAGAGAGAAAAGGGATGCTTTCCGGTCCCCAAATTGCTTTTAAAAGCTAAACGTGCACCGCTGTGGGTGAGAATAATAGCAGGAATCTGAAGGATAAAACAGACATAATGGGGACTCGGTGCTCCAGCACTTTTCAGCAGTTGATGAAGTCTCCAATAAGCTGCTTCTTTTGGCCTTGATTTTGAAAAAGACATAGCTATTCTCTGCTCATAATTATGATACTTAGAAGTAGCAGAATTCATCAAATGCATCCCCCCCAAAAAAACAAGAGGACATTTCCAGCGAGGGGCAGTGTGGTGAGGTGAGACGGTCTCAACAGAGCTGGGAGAGACATGAATGTTTGACACAAAACTCAGCTCAAGTGTTGTGTTTTGGCCGCAGGGGCATGTCATCTGTTGCTGTTCGTTAGGCAGCCTGAAAGACAGATCAGCGGAGTTAATGTTTCCAAACATGCTAACGGCTCTCAACGTGGGAACAATTCAATGTGAGCAGAAAGAAGGCTGTGACCAACATGTCACATGATTTCAACATTCTAAGTGTAAAACAATTTGTTTGAGGTATTTTTTTAGCAAGCAACTTTCCCATTTAACCCAACTGGAGTCACTTCTTCATGTTTGTAACAGCTCAAAGAACACAAAAAGATCTTATCTCAGTATTGAGCCTTTCAGAGTGGAATTGTTTGGTATTTTTAGAGATTTTTTTCCCCCTAAAAGTTTTCTTTGACTCCACACTGTGAGTCTGTAATAACTGATACCGGTTGGGGTTCAAAAGGTCAAAGTAGCAGGGCACGTTTCCAAAGCCGGGTAGGCCAGAATGGAACTAGCACTGGAGGCACCATAAGATCTGTGCACATATATGTTTAGCAACCCACAAGACTTTCTCTGACCATTTAGTTGGTCCATAGTTTTATTGACCACATTATTATGAAGATAGGATATAATATCTATTTCATTTTTATTAATTTATCTCTCATGGGACAGTACGCTTGTGATGCACAGCCTAATAACAGGTTGAGCAGAAACTCACAGTTACCTCCAGGTGAGTGTGTGTGTGTGTGTGTGTGTGTGTGTGTGTGTGTGTGTGTGTGTGTGTGTGTG
>BJFM01003850.1:0-68411 GCA_016586285.1 Arothron firmamentum | reverse complement strand
TGTGTGTGTGTGTGTGTGTGTGTGTGTGTGTGTGTGTGTGTGTGTGTGTGCGCGCGCGCGCGCTGTAATCATCGCCCGCTGACCTGTCCTCCTCCAGCACCCTGTGAAACTAATTAGGACGAACTACAATTAACAAAAGATAACCCCAGAAACAATGAGCCAGAATAATGACATAAACCACAAGTAGCCAGAATTCTCTGAGTTTAAATGTCTAAAAATAAAAACCTGCATCAGTTCGTCAGCGGCAGTGTATCTGCAACACCATGATAAGAAATAATAAACAATTGCCCGACTGCTTAATTAGCTGGGAACGCTGCGTCATGTGGTGGTGGGGAACAGAGAACCTTGCAGCCCCGCTATAAATTTTCAATATTTCTCATGGGTTTTATGGACGAAAGAGAATTGATATGAAAATTCATGTATAAAATCATGAATCATAAAATATTAACTCATGTATTTACATGGCCTTGGGTGAAGAAACCATCACTCTCCTTCTCATTCCCTGCTGTCATTCCTGGCCTGAATCACATCTCATTGATGATTACGTTTGAACTTATGGAGCCCATGAATGTGTTGTGTCTCCCACTGTTTTAGTTCAAATGGAACGTCTGGCTTAAATCGAGGGTAACCGAGGTTGGCTCGGTGTGGTTCTGTCTCCACCAGCTGGTTTATACTGATGAAAGAGGGTCAGAGGGTTATCATGTTACAGGAAATAGAACCGCTGGCATAAAAGCATATCGTTGACAGAGCATTTCCATACAAATCCACCATCAGTTACATGTTCCCCACATTCCTCTGAAGTGGAAATGCTGGGTTTGCGCGTAACATTAGATTTATTGTGTCTGCTCCCGCTCCTCTCAGCACCTGTCCCACAGGGCAAATTAATCTCATGCCCAAAACAGATCTCTCTCTCTCTCTCTCTCTCTCTCTCTCTCTCTCTCTCTCTCTCTCTCTCTCTCTCTCTCTCTCTCTCTCTCTCTCTCTCTCTCTCTCTCTCTCTCTCTCTGCGCAAGAACATCACACATCTGTCACCGCCATGACGAGAGGCTTCACATGTTTCTGTAGAGCATCGTGTGACGCCTTCACAGTAGAAAATGCCTAGCGTGGGTACTGGTAGCTACTGATTCCCAAGCTTTGCACCCAAGGAGGCAAATGACCATTGTTTTTTAACACTTGGTCCATAGTAAATCTCAGCCAATCTCTGTCTCACAAATTGAAAGAAAGCGACAGAGTATCCTGAAAATATGTTATGTTGCAGATGCTCTTTTGCAGATTTGAAGGGCTGATGATCTTGACAGTAATATTGACCTGGAGGATGATGTATTTGGACAGCAAGAGCCAATGATTAAATTGTCACATTTTACATGAAACCACAGTCGCAGAGAATTGGAAAAATTATGTTGAATCAGCGTAGTTGCATAATCATACAGCATAGAATTTGATGGTCTTCAGTTGCAGAATGTACATATTTGACCTCTGAGTGACACATACGGTAAGTGGAGAACAACTGGTGTTGAAAAGTGTTACAAATGTAAATGTGAAAGCATCTATAATCCTCTAATCAGCTGTAAAGATGGTGGCAGTAGTAGCAGAAGAAAAACAAACAGGAATCTATACAATAACAAGACTTTACCATCAGAGTCCACATATGCATTCGTACACATATACATTCACTCAAATCCTACAGGTGCGGCACAGTCACAGCAACATCAATGAGTTACGGTGAGAGCTCTGGAGTTTGTGTCTATATTGTGTTTTTGTGGGGGCCAGACAGACAGGCAGACTTAATGAAAACAATGGATGTGGCCTATAGCAGTACCAATTTTAACCTGCTCACTGAGCCATGTGCTTGTCCTTGTAAACTCCAGCACTGCTTGATTACTTTGTCAGTCTTGTGTCTGGCTTCTGCTTGGTAGAGGAGAATAGGGAAGCATGTCTGACAGAGAGAGTCCAACAGAAAAGGGGGAAGCTGCTGCATTCAAATGGAGGGAAGAGTACAATGGGCCTCATCAGCATTTCTGTCAGAATGAATTTTAAGACTAATGAAAAAATTCAGATTTATGCAAAATTTTTCTTGAAAAGAGTCAGTCAGGAAATGTTATTGAATGAATGTTCTCAAAAACACATTACAAATTAAAAGCAAAATAAGTTGGGAAAAATATTTTTTATCTTACATTCTCCATTTCGACTCTGTTACGTTCTAAGTTTCGGACAGAATGGCTGCAGTGAAGCATTTCTTTGTTTTTCCGTCCTTCCTTTGGTGAGTCTAGTTAAATACTGCCACCCCATGGTCACATTTGGTATAGCAGGGGGTTGGTTTTGTCCGAAACCAGTTTCTGCAGTCAAAAATGACAGCATTTTAACTGCATAAGACTTATGGAGAAACAGAAACCACCAAAAAGTAATGTGCATTACAATATATTTTTTCAATTAAAACTATATGAATCTTACTGGACTTTCATTACATCACAGTGTAGTCAATGAATGGTGTTTCACACTTCCCCTTTCTTTTCGTATTACTCCTACTTTATTTGTGTCTTTAACTCAACTATTTTCTCCTGTATGTCATAGCGAAGGGTCTTTAGGGTCCAACCCTCAATAGCTAAAATTAGACTGTCGGGACAGAGAATATCTCCTCCCAGACAGAAGGAGTCTGAGCTGGTGTAAGAAGGTCATAGAAACCAACTACATTTGAATGAAATGATTTATTTATGTTTTGTTACACGCAACATCTACAAAATATAGGCTATTTAAAGAAGTTTTTAATGTTTCGTAGTGGCCTTTACCTAAAAGAAATTTGAGATAGATTTTCTTAATAATATTTAGTATAACTGCGAATCTTTTATTCTGGTAATAAAAAATGATCGGAAATGATGTAAACTTAAAGGCTGAACTTCTCCTTTGTAACTTCAACCAATAGCATCCCTGCTAGGTGAAATACAAAAATGGCGGCTCTCTGTAGTGAGTTTGGGGCTTTGGTGCAAATTAAAAAACAGCTTATATCAGTAATATGTCTTTGTAAAGAAAGAGGACTTTTACACAGCGCAAAATGGTGAGACTACATGCTGTGCCAACACTGGCATACTTCTTTACTCCGTTATCGCGTCAAAATAACCAATCTGTTAGCCACGGCAGCAATGTTAAACTACTAGTAGTACATTTCTAACGCTTCAACCTTAAAAATTTGATTATTATTGCAAACGCTTTGCTTTAATTATTTATTTGAAGAAATAATGCTTGAATAGTGTATGTGTAAGTAATCGTGATTCCAGGCAGTAGTTAAAATATATGAAAAATATATATTCAGTCATAAAACATAAAACTGCTTTGACGATAACAGAATGCTTTAACGATTCTCTTAGAATTCGGGTACAGAGAATCTATCTCCCTAATTTTGTGTTGTCAATTAAAAAAATCGACAACAGATTTCAGAAGAAACGAAAGTGTAGCTGCATCACAGAAGAAAAATTCTGATATTCTGTTCAAGATTTTGCCTTTTAGTACTAATTGGTATCCTTCCTATAAGTTGCAAGAGTCCTGTATTTATCATTGTAGGGCTTCTGAACTGGCATTTGCTTTGGCGCCACTTCCAAAAGATGAATTACCTCCATCGCCTCCCTTTACTGAGGTCTGTATCCTGCAAAATCCTTATCTATTTTGATCGTGTTCATGTAATACTATTTTAGAGCGTGTTATATTTCATCATGTTAATAGATACAGTATATAAATTAACTTTGGGTCCTTTTTTTGTTTTTCTTTGTATCTGTTCCAAACACAGGAAGATGCTCAAGACCTGGATGCACTGACGTTGGCCAAATCCTACTTTGATCTTAAAGAATATGATCGGGCTGCTTATTTCCTGAAAGGCTGCTGCAGTCAGAAGTCTTATTTCCTATACATGTATTCACGTTATCTGGTGGGCTTGTATTTGTTATACAATTATACCTTGATTCTATTTCAAGCAGAACCGGCTTACATTTTGATTCTGAGACTTGGAGAATATTTCAACAGTATTTTGAATTTTCCTCTTTTTAGTCGGGTGAGAAAAAGAAAGATGATGAGACTGTGGACAGCCTGGGTAAGGAAGGTTTAATAAAACAAGAAAGAAAAAGACCTGCAAGTAATTTATTTCTTTGTTACAAAACATTCAATGCCTGATTCTAGGTCCTCTGGAGAAGGGTCAGGTACGAAATGAAGCTTTGCGGGAACTGAGGGTGGAGCTGAGTAAGAAGCACATCGCCGGAGAGTTGGATGGCTTCACCTTATACCTGTAAGAACCATAAAATTCAGTTAGACAATCCTCTCCTCCCTTCCTTTTGGCAGGAACCTATTAGCCTAATAATGAGCTCTGTTTATATGTGTGTGTGTGTGTGTGTGTGTGTGTGTGTGTGTGTGTGTGTGTGTGTGTGTGTGTGTGTGTGTGTGTGTGTGTGTGTGTGTGGAAATACAGGTATGGTGTGGTACTTCGAAAGCTTGATTTGATCAAGGAGGCAGTGGAGGTGTTTGTTGAGGCAATTCATGCACTTCCTCTTCACTGGGGAGCCTGGCTGGAGCTTGGAAACCTTGTCACTAACAATGAAATGGTAAAAAGAAAGAAAATAGCATTTTAGACCTTGCATTCCAGAAAAATTACTATTACAACAGTCTTAACAACAATTGGGATGTTCTTCTCTCTTGGTCCCCAGTTGAAATCCCTGTCACTGCCAGACTGCTGGATAAAAGACTTCTTCATGGCTCACATGTACACAGAGTTACAAATGATCAAAGAAGCACTGCAGAAATACCAGAACCTGATTGAAGCTGGCTTCTCTAAGAGCACTTACATCATCTCCCAGATTGCTGTTGCCTACCACAATATCAGAGGTATGGTTTTCACTTTTTCGGTGATGTTACATCGTTACAAGAAACAGAGTCAGCATGAAAACAGTCCCCATTTTGATTTCAGATATTGACCAAGCTTTGGCTATGTTCAATGAGCTGAGGGATCAGGATCCATATAGAATCGACAACATGGACACATTCTCCAACCTGCTGTATGTCAAAGTGAGTTTGCTGCTTGATTTTTGGTTAAAGCCTTAAAAGATGAAAGTCAGAAGATATTAAGATGTTAACATTCCACTGCATTTTAGAGTATGAAACCAGAGTTGAGCTACTTGGCTCACAACCTTGTGGAGATTGATAAGTACAGAGTGGAGACATGCTGCGTCATTGGTAAGTGTTAAATTTAGCAGATTAGTAGCTACATTGAGGAAACTTTAATCCTTTAATATTCAGCCTCGTCTGTGTATTGATTTTACACATAAAGAGGTCAAGAGGTCATTTAGGACACAGTTATGATTGTATTTGAGTAATTGGTCGTATGTCATCCAAAGGAAACTACTATAGTTTACGCTCTCAGCATGAGAAGGCAGCTCTGTACTTCCAGCGGGCCCTTAAACTTAACCCTCGCTGCCTTGGCGCTTGGACCCTGATGGGCCACGAGTACATGGAGATGAAGAACACTTCAGCTGCCATCCAAGCCTACAGGTCAGATTGAAAATGGAATCAACATCCCTTTTTGGAAGAGTTTCTTTTATCAAGTCAAACTTTTTTTTTTTTTTTTTCTCCTATTTTAGACATGCCATCGAGGTGAACAAGCGTGACTACCGTGCCTGGTATGGCCTGGGCCAAACATATGAGATCCTCAGGATGCCATTTTATTGTTTATATTATTATCGAAAGGCTCACCAACTTCGGTATGTTGGGGAAAAAAAAGAGTTCTTACAAAAACAGTGCTGCAAGTCTTTTGAGAATGTATGCTGTGTTTTATAGACCCAATGACTCGCGTATGTTGGTCGCTCTGGGTGAAAGCTATGAAAAGCTGTCACAACAAGCAGAAGCAAAGAAGGTAGGAGACAATGAACAATTATTCCATCCCTTCTCGACAGTGAAGATCTGATACTCCTGTCCCATGCAGTGTTACTGGAGGGCATACTCTGTTGGAGATGTAGAGAAAATGGCTCTACTCAAACTGGCGAAGTAAGTGGCTGTAAGCTTTCTGTCATTGCTAAAGCTGTAGTTTACTACAAAAACCCATCTTATTCATGTCATTTCATGATATGTGCATTTTTATCATTAGGGAAGGGTTAGAAAAGTTTATTAAATAAGGAAAATTTCCCTTGACATTCCTGATTTGATGATTGTTAAATCTTTATCTTTTTTGTGTGAATAACTAATTAAAAAAATTTAACGTGCAGACTCCATGAACAGCTGAACGAGTCTGATGATGCTTCTCAGTGTTACATGCTTTACATACAAGACATCTTTTCCTGTGGGGTCAGTATAAGTCCACGGTTTTAACAACCATTATGCTGCTTATGCACTGATCTGAAAATATTTGGTGTAAAATGTTACGCGAGTAACCAAGATGTCGTTCTTTCAGGAACAACTAGAGCATGCTGAGGTGAGCACAGCTCTGCGGTACCTGGGTCAGTACTATTTCAAAAACAAGCTCTTTGATGAGGCGTCCCTCTGCGCTCAGCGATGTTGTGATTACAACGATGTAAGTTTGCTTGTGTTGTCCTACTGCCAGCTAATGCGGTGCCATGGAAACGGTTCAAACTGACACTCTGTCTTTAGGCTCGAGAAGAAGGAAAAGCCCTGTTGAGGCAGATCTCACAAGTTAGAGATCAGATTGAAACACCATCAACAGATCTGTTTGCTCCGCTCTCCAACAACAACACTCCAGTAAGGAGGGTGTCTCCACTCAATCTCATCTCTTTCACACCCTAACATCCACCTTTTCTATTAACTTGCTTTAAAATGGACAGTTGTTTGCTTCATGTAACAGTTTGGCTCTGCTCAAATGTATTATTGGAAAGATATGTTATTGACATTAAAAGTGCATGTTTGCTAAATTAGCCTTTTTTATTATTAAAGGTGATATAAACGAGAAGAAAAATTTGATACTGTGATGATGTTTATGCACATTTGATGAAAATATTTCTGATTGGAAGCACCATGTTTTACCTTAACATCTGCCCCTGCATGTTATTTTTATGATACATGAAAATACAATTTGATTAAAGTTTGTTTTTTTTTTTTACGAGACTGAGAATCTGCTGTAAACATTTTAAAGATTTTTATTGTGAGAAAAATATTTACAGTAAAGCCATGTGAACAAGTTACAGATATACAAGTTACAGGTATATCTTTTTACAGAAGCACTTCAACCCCAATTCCCAAAGTTAAAAATAATTCACAAACTTCACTCGATTTGGAATAATTGAATAAACTACTTTATGAGCTGAGTATATACAAGTAACATAAAGATTTTTGTGTGTACAGTGTTTGTACAGAAAATCCAATAGCAGACTTTTCTACTGAAGCTCCAGGGATCTCAGTACCTCCCCCTGAGACTGCGAGGGGTGGAGGCAGGGCTGCGAGGGGGAGACGGTTGACGGGATCTCAAGATCCGCGTGTAGGGGGTGACCTTAGCCTCCTCAGCCAAATGACTGTTGTATGTCCGTGGTGGAAAGAGGGATGGGAAAAAGGGCCGTTTTAGTGGAGGCCGGTTCTCAGTGTTGAAGGGCACAGCGGCGCCACAACCTCTTTTCTTGCACAAGCCTGGCGAAGCTGCTGGATCAGAACCGGAGGGGAGAAGCTGATGAGGAGCAGACTTCACCTGGGCCAGGGTTTCTGCTTTGCGCCTTAAATCAGCCTTTACAAGCATCAGGTTATTCTGCAGCTCCACCAAGATCTGGTCCTAAGAAGAAGTCAGTCAATGAGGGTTAAACAAGCCCGGAGAGGGTGAAGGTGGGGGGTCCAGTGAGAGAGAGACCAGTGAAGCGGAAACATGCTTTTGCAGGTATCTGCTAGTGTACACTGTTAGGTAACTAGATTTAATCTCTAAGGATGGCTGTGCACCAAAAATGTTAGTGGAAAGAGTAGAGGAAAAAAGAACTTTTAAAATCACATTTGCATTTAAGAATACTTGGGTTTGTGTTTGATTTTTTTAAAATAAAAAGTCAGCACTTGAATCAGGCACTTTCAGGTATACTTTAAATGCATTTTTTGTGTTTGTACCTGTTTGGCTAATTTCTCATCTGCAGCAGTCAGTGCCTGCCGCAGCTTCTCTCCTCCTGTGTTGCGACAGCAGGCTCGTTCACCAGACTGCAGGTCCGTACCAAGTTTCTGCAGATCCAAGCGCAGCTGATGCAGGTTCTAGTAGAAAAAAATTTCACTATTAACACACTCACACTGAGAAGGAAGAATAGCGAGATTAAACCCAAACAGTAACTGACCCTCTGTCCCTCCTCCAGCTTGCGGTCAGCAGAACTGGTGTAAATTCCAGCTGAACCAGGAACTGCCAGCTGCATCTTCAGTTTTGTCACCTCTGCAATTGGAAGGAAGCGGTGAACACTGACCTATCATCAACACACTTGTTGCAGTGTTTTAAAAATCATACATACCCTCTGTTCTAGCCAGCAGCTCAGCGCGACACTGTTCCAGCTCGGTCTGAAGTCTGCCCTGATGAGTCAGAAGCCGCTGAGAACGTCGAGGACCTTCAACATTGGTGTGAAGAACTGATGTGTGTGCAGATTCATCTTGCTTTCTTTTATTAAGGTCAGCAGACAAATCTTCAATCTCTTGTTCTCTCTCCTAAAGGAAATGTAAATCAATTTGCTTTGGTTATTTTTTATTCAAAGCATAATGGTGGGAAATAAGGAACAATTACAGCTAGCCCTCACCTTCAACTCCTGGCTGTAGAACTCCTTCAGGTGCATTTGGAGGTTAGCTATTTTGTCCTCATATTTCTCTTCAAGTAGAGCTGTCTGTGCCTCCAAGGTCTCTCTGTCAGTCCAAAAGAAGACAGCATTCACTTTTAGGTATCTTAAAAACATCTTTAAAACTGTTTTTCTTAGAGCACACATACCTGAAGCCATTCTGCATGTCATTGATGACCTCCATCACCTCAGAGACAACCTGCTCCCTCACCTTGGCCTCGAGAGCCTCATTTTCTTCACGCTGACGGTGCACCTTCCTCTTCAGGACATCAATGGCCTGCAGCAGAGCCTTGATAAAGACACATTAAGATGATAAAATGGGACATCAGTGGTCATTGCAGTAACCCCCAAAAAACCCGTCGAACAGCGGCATCTTGTGGCAACATCATAGATAAACAAGTTGATTCCTAAAGAGGAAGAAAGTCAAGTGGATATTTCTGCTCACAGGACTGAAAAGTTACCTCAGTATTTAACATGGTGATGTCTCCATCTTCAACATCACTCCCGTCTCCCTCTTCTTCCACAATTGTGCTTTCATTAGCATTTGCCGCTGGCTCACGCAGCAGTGACAGGATGTAAGCCACTCTGGTTTTTGTAGATGGACCATGGACCAGCTGAAATCATTTCAGGAAATTCTTATCTCACTTTGGGTTCCACACCACCACTACATTTTAAAAACGCATGAGCCTCACAGGGCGTGTTTGATAAACCTTAGAGAAATGCCTTTTCTTACTTGTGTAGCAATAGCTGAGAACTTGAGGGCCTGGAGTGTCTCATCATAGATGGAGGCACATGGATTGATGTTGACCACCATGCAGGAGACTCCTCTGCCACAAAAGTAACCCTGCAGGACCCGGGTCAGTTTACTGTCTCTGAAGGGCACTACTTGAGGGGGACGGGTCCTGGATGTTTAGGAAGGTTTTTAAATATATAGCTGGGTTGTACAGTGATCAGGACATACTACAATACACCTTCAATATCAAAACATACTTATTCTGGTTGTGTCTCAAGGCAGTGATGCAGCGCCCCAGCGTTAAAAGAGAGGTGTTGATGTTGGTCGCCTCCTTCATCCTCTCTCCACTGCGCTGCTCTTTGCAGCGCTCTGACCCGGCCAGGTCACACACGGTCAGTCTAGAGAGGAGACAGCACAGAATTCCACGTTATTACTTCTAAAAACACAGTATTTAGAAGTTTCAGCTAAGCATTTGCAGCAGTAGTAATAGTTTACTTACTCGCTGATGTGTATGGATGGTGATGAAAACGTATCTGGGCGGATGTGCAGGACACGAATGGAGAATATACTGTGACTGTTTGGATGATAAACATATGTAGAGAGGTGCAGATAGTCCCAGTCAAAATTAAAATGAAACAGAATCGCACACTGAATAGGACAAGACCAGCGTTCCTACCTACGGCTGGAGTTTTGGTTGAGGTGAGTGCTGGCAAAGCTCTGGTTATGATGTCCCGCTCTAAGAATCCTCCAAGCCTCCTCAGCACTGCGCACTTGGATCCAGGTGAGGTCTGGCAGAAAAAGTAAAAAAAACAAGTGACTTTGTGAAGCAGCAGTAGCACATGTGAAAAGTCTATGAAACACATGTCTTTGAAACACATGTGAACATATATGTATGTGTTAATATTTAACCTGAAAAAAAGTTTTTTTTAAAATGAATTCGTTTCACCTTTCACATAGGGGTTGCCCTGCTTGTCATCACTCAGCCTCAGTGTGACCCTTTTTCTGGGCTGCAGTGAGGGTGAAATGTCCAACAGGTCATACAAGAACTCGTTGTAAATCTCATAGAACGACACCCAGACAGAAAACTGCACTCCCTCCTCCAGATCTTCTCCACTGTGAGAAAGACCATCAGGCTCCAGACACACACTGTCAGGATCTGCAGACATACACAAACACTGTCATTTACAGTAATAATGAAATTCAATATGAGGATGTTGTTATAAAGATCTACAAAAGATCTATGTGTACGCTAAAAAAACAACTCTTTTCTGCCCTGGAGTTTATTCAACCCCCTGCTTGAAAGTCTCCAAATCTGTAGCACAGCTAGGAATAAATTACTGTACAACACTCAAACTGGTAACTCACCTTCAAACTGGGAGGCCGTATTACCGATGGAGGACAGTCCTCCAATGCCACTGTCCCACATGCTGGTGTTGCCACCACGTCGACAACTTAGGTTCTCACTCTGTAACAAACAACAAATGAAAATCAAAACAAATCTGCTTGAAGGAAGACACCTTTGTGATTCTGCATCATGTTAAAACTATACATAAATGATTTAGTGACAACAAACACTAGGACAGAACAAATAAGTTGCTGTTTTAAAAACATAACTTTATTTACCTCTTTGAGAAGAGAGGTTCTCTGGAGTTCCTCTGCTCTGACCTCGGCAGTATCAAGCTGGCGCACATCCTGGTACATCACTGGTTTCATATCCATGGCAGTGTAGAGACGACCCTGCAGCTTCGTGAACAGTGACACTAAAGCCCGAGGCAAGAGACCCGCCTCCTGTCCGCTGCCTGTAGAACAGTGCTCGTGATTAAAGATGCATGGAGCTGCCTGAACAGATTCACATGTGAGCTCTAAATAAGAATCCAAGGATCCTCAAAAAAATCATACCTTGAATGGTATAAGTCTTTCCAGAATTGGTTACTCCATAAGTATACAGGAGTCTGTTTTCTCCTTGAAGCACATCTTTCACCATTTTCTTCATGGTGAGCTCGTAGAACTGCTGCTGTGTGGTCTCTGGTCCAAAAATCTATAACAATCGATCATTTCGATTTGTACTTAAACAACAAAACACTGAGAAAATATTTTACTGCACCACCCTCCCATTATATCCAATGTTAATCTATTTTACGGTGAAAATATAAATGCAGTACAAACACAAATAAAGGCGAGTCTAACACACCCACCTTTGAGAAACTGAACTTGTGCATGCTCGGGCCAATGCCTCGCTCTGCAGTTTTCATGTTTTGTGATTCTTTTGGAGCGTTAAGGAGCAGAGCCTCTTCATTTTGAACTGCCACACAACCCTAAATGAAGAAACGTGAACCTGTAAAGTCTTTACCAATAGCAATACTTGAATAACTGCAATATATACCCAGAGGAAGTAAAGCAATCATACCTGGTCTTCTCCTCTGCCTTTCTCCACCTCAGTGAGCGGCCGGATACGCACATATACCTTTACTCTCTCTGTGCCACCTTCATCACAGTTTCCATGTGTCACCGCTAGAGGCTTAACTGGTAGTTTCTAGAGAATATTTAAGAATTACATTTACAAAATCCTGTATAATGGATGAGTGCAATCACACACACACACACACACACACACACACAAAAAAAAAAAACAGCTCACAATGAAAAATCTGAAGAACACTTGACAAAAGATGCTAAATCCTAGTAATTTCTCACCAGTTCTGCAATGGATGGATGGCTGTTCAGGCCTGGGGAGATTACAGATATCTCAGGTAAACGTGGTCTGGACAGAACCCCATGTTCTGCTGCTGTAGACTCAAACACAGGCATTTCTTCATCCTCATCAATGGCATATCCACATGGGGAGGACAATGACAGCGCCATGTTTACCTATTAAATGCAGAGAAATTACACAATTTAAATTACTAGAAGCAACAGAAGTCAACAAAACACCAACATGAAAATGTTTTTCCAGTTTAAAGATTAAATGTGTTTGTAAAGAAGATTTAGATTTCTCTAATATTTGGGATGTGGATTTATGGAGGAATGGATTCCTTCTAAGTATTATTTTTTCAAAAGGAGCACTAAGACAACTCAGACAGAAACTCAGTGGAACCAGTAAGTAGTCAAACAGGAAAAACACATCATCAACCAAGCTTCCGTTTACAATGTTCTACTTTTCTACTCTATATTTTGTTTTACGTGAAACCAGAGACGATTTATTTTAGTTTAAAAAAATAGTTTTACAGCAATTTTCTCCATACTGCCTAACCTTCACTGGATACAACCTTAATCGATTTTTAAATAAACTTTGTTAGATTTTACAGATAACAGTACACATTAAAAACACAGCAGCGTTAAAGAACATATATTATACAAACATCAATACAATTTACACATACATCCTTAACCAAGGCCCACCAATGTCACGTTGTCGTTGCAGGTATTTCTGATCATAGATTATCATCAAAAAAGAGTTTATTCATTAATTCAACTGACCTGGTCTGCCGAAAGTGTCCAGTGCCTTTTTCTCTTCGTCTTAATCCAAATTACCTCTGTGAAAACAGGGTTTTACGGTCAAAACTCAACGGACACTGCCTGCAACTGTCTTCCGATCGTTTTCAGTCTGACTCTCAGCTGATTTTAGGCGACAGCGGTTCATATTTTGAACAATGCGCTTCCGCTGCAGGACGACTCGCTGATTGGCCGAAGGCAGTTACGATCGCCGAGCTGCGCGAAGTCTGCTTGCTGATTGGATATGCGGGTTACACGGTGCGCGATTAAATGGAACCCTCAAAAACAAAGTCGCCCTTCTTTGGTTCCAACCTGTTTTTTGAGAGGAGCCGCAATCTCGTCAATTTTTTTGTTTGTTTGTTTTGGGGTTGTTTTTTTTTTTTAATACGCTCATGTTGTGAGCAATTGTATAGTTCTAAAAAGCATATAATTAATATGATTTTTTGTTAAAAAAAAAAACAAAAAAACAACAACCTATAAATAGTTTGCCGAAAACAAAAACAAACTGTTAGACAAGTGTTTTTTTTATTATATGACTAGAAATAGGATCAAAGTCTTTAATACAACCATTATTTATGCAAAATCACAATATATATATTTACTGAATAACAGATAATTAGAAGCAGAACAAGGTCAGCAAATAGGACAGATTTATATATGTTTGTATGCATGTATGTATATATATGTATTGTGTTGAACAAATTCTTAATGTAGTAATAAAAGACAGGTCTTAATGAAATGCTTGAAAACATTCTGTAAGAAAAGAAAAATCTAAAATGTATATCTAAATTTTTCTTTGTTTGACAATTTGCACACAAAATGCACATATCAGCAAATAACAAGAGTTCTCAAGAGCCACTAAAAACCAGACTCACAGTTCTGTTCTATGGTGGAGGTGATGCCATTAATGCTGACATTACTTTGTGAACTGTGGAGCCTTTGTTTCTGCACACTGTGCTGAATTCCATAACCGAAGTAGATGAGCAAACCTGTTCAGAGAAAAGTATGTTCATGTTTGTTTATTTGTTGGTTTTTGCAAACTGTTAAATTTTAGCAATTTCAACGTCTTTGGTGCCATACAGTTCACAGGCACATACTTTTACATAGAATCACCTTAACCCCACACATACGCAAAGAATTTTTCTCAAGTCCTTGCCTACAGCTTCCTCCATCCATTCAGAAAAGGAAATAAATCTTCTAAACCCTTAAAATTTGAATTTATGTGTTATAGTTTCGTATTTCACATACCTAAAGCCATCCATACAGCATAGCGGATCCATGTGCCTGAGCCAAGTTGCACCATCAAATAGACATTAAAAAATGTGCTGAAAGTAGGAATTAATGGCACGAAGGGAACCTAAAAATGCAGAATTATGATCAATGTAAAGAAGTGCTTTATGGTACAAAATGTGAGACATTGATTACTGAAACTTTAAATTTTCCCAATAAAACCAGCTCTTAAATTATGTAGTGTAAGACGTGCCATAAATGCAGCATTAGCTGTATTCTGCGGTTGTCTCCAGATTATCGCCATGGCAATAGACACATTTAGTACAATCACAAAGACGCAAAGTAAACTCCACCACTCGAGGGCCTGCAGGGAGTCAGCAGCTCTTGATATGAAGATGCTCAGGGTGATGACTAAAAACACTAAAGAGAATAAAAGCTCAGAAATTCAAATCCAATGGAAATCATCTGTATTCAGATTGTTATTTGGGATGGATGTCTCTTACTAATAAAAACTGCAGAAACAGACACGTTTTTTGATGTGCGTGTGGTGGCTCGTAAAGGGGGATATATCAGTTCTGGAACTGAAAAGGATTGTGTTTTAGCCACGCTCTCGCTGACCTCTGCTTCGTACCTGTACAATTAAAAAAAAAAAAAAAAAAAAAGAATTAATTAATGTATATGTCCATATTTGCCTTATTACGAGATGGTAAGTAGGTTTTGTCCGCTTTGAATTTGTGTTTCCTCCTGAAAGCACCTCATCATTACTAAAGCATTAATCCCAGATTATCCTCTGTTAAAATTAATGTATTTTCATTGTAATAGAATGCTTGTAATCAATTTTACCTTAATATGAGGATGCAAATGGCAACAAGTGTGTAGGCAAATAGGGTTCCAATTGACATCATGTCAACCAGAGCTTTAAGGTCAAACAGTAATGCCATGATAGCTGAAGAGACATGGAAATAGACATACAGTTTAGACATGTAGCATCAGCCTATGGTCTTTTTAATTAACAGTTTACCTGCAACAGCTCCGGAGACTAGAGTGGCTGTGACAGGACTTTGTCTATTGCTCATTTTACTGAGAGATCTGAAGAAAAGTCCATCCCTGGCCATGGCGAAAAGAACACGGGGCATTGGGAACATCGATCCCAGCAGGCTGTGAAACAAACATGTTAAAATAACTCATCAAAGAATGTTAAGGGTTTGGGTTGTGTGTGTTTTTCTGACCTTGTTGACAACGCGCAGAGGGATCCAACAGCAACAACATATTTCGCAGGCCCCCAACCAATGTATGTAAAGGCTGCGGGCAGAGGGCTGTGAACACTGAGCAAATGGTACGGCATCATGAGGGTAAGGGCAGCAGACACACCAAAATAAGCCAGGAAGCAGATCAGAAGTGACACAACAATTCCAACAGGGATGGATTTCTGAGGATTCTGAACTTCCTCTCCTAAAGGAAAGCACATTTTTACATTTTTCAAAGTCATGTGTTCTAAATTCTGCACCGCCATTGTACCTGCTGGAAGATTTACAAATAAATGTGTCTGTGTAAGTGAAATTACCTGTTGTAGCAATACAGTCAAATCCAACAAATGCATAAAAGCATGTAGCTGCTCCAGCTAACGTTCCCTCAAAACCAAAGGGGAAAAAACCTCCTCTGCCGTGTGCCATAGTTTCATTTGATGACGTCTGGTTCCTGTGAGGAGATGGTGACCCTTGGGCGTTTAGTGAAAATTAGCAAACATATTCAGAAGTTTAATAGAAAATCACTTAAGAAAAGCACACTTGTAGTGATCCAATAGAGAATCCTGAGTTATGCACCAGTTGTTGAAGTTGCCCTTAATGGCTCCAGAGAGGACAACAAAAAGCAACACGAGGATATTAACTGCTGTAAAAATCTTACTGACAATGGCTGACTCTTTAACGCCAAATGCAAGAATCCCTGAAAATAAAAAACAAAAGAAATTCTCTAATGTGAACAAAAAAACAGATTCTAAGGCTGAGTCTCATTTACAGCAAACATGAACTAAAAACACGTGAGAGATTCATTAAATTGATTAAACTCGCCTGTCAGGAGCATTATGAGTCCTGCTGCAAAGAAGTCTGGGTAAGCAGCAAATCCAGGTACATCCATGACAGCATTTTTGCCCAAAGAATTGCCAATTACATTTCCAATTATATCATCAAAGGTCCCACTCCAGGCTCTGGCAACACTGGATGTTCCTATATAAGAGAAAAAAATGTCATACATTAACAGTGTCCTCCCTAAAGCTGGTTAAAAATAGGGTAAACACTCATCACGTGTACCTATGACATAGGACAGCAGCAAGTTCCAGCCAGCGATAAAAGCCCATATCTCTCCCACTGTCACATAGCTGTAGAGATAGGCAGAGCCCGTCTTTGAAACGCGAGCTCCAAATTCAGCATAGCAAAGGCCCGCAAAGATGGAGGCGACTGCTGCTATCAGGAAAGCAATCATGATACTGGGCCCGGCCACAGTTCTGGCCACCTCCCCTGACAGCACGTACACGCCAGCACCAAGCGTGCTGCCCACCCCCAGAGCCACCAGGTCGACTGTGGTCAGGCATCGGCGAAAGTTGGACTCCTCGCCTTCAGGCTCCAGAGGTTTCCTCCGAGTCAGGCTCTGCAGGAGGGTCATCATTTTTTCCGGTGGCATCCTGCAAAAAAAGTCATTTTGCTGCTTTTGACACATCATTTCTGATTTTGATTAAATGTTCAGTTTGTTTGGGTTTTTTTAAATCTTAAAATTACACCTGAGAGAGTGTGTGATTTTTTGTTTTGTTTTGTTTTTGAAAATATCACTTTTATAATTGAATTGCTCCATTGATGATGTCAACAAATCCGTCGTAGGGGTTGTTTTCCCACTTAGTCACCTAGTAATTTAATTGTGCATCTTCATTCGTTTAATTACCTAGTATCAATAACCTCTTTCTTTAACCAACACAGTAGGACAGAGAAAATACTGATAAATATATACACATATGTAATAAATATATAATATCCAGCTAGCAAAAAAGGTTTATGTTGAAGTTTCACATCTCCAACCAAAACAATTATGAATGAAAACTTCTACCAGAGCAGATTTAAGAGAGACGATCTTACCTTTCAGCTGCTGCTGTGTGTTACTGTGTTTTGATCAGAATCCAAACTCTATTTGTGAGGATGAATCCATTCACAGTGAACTTCTCACGGCGCAGCATTCTTGGACGTGTTCTGTTACATTTCGGGGGTAGGTGCCATTTCTGGAAAACACCGGAACTGAATGACTGATGTTTGAGGAGTCATCAGAAATTACACTGTATAAAATTTAATGTATGATATAACACACATGGTATAGTTACTGAAGGGATTTATTTAAATTCATTGTCTTAAGCCAATCACGTGATCAGTGTTTCTAGCTGTGCTGACGTGGATGCTGAAAATCTGACCTGATCTGAACAAACAGGTCCAAGGCGCTCTTTATTTAGAGAGGGGCGCTTCTTCCTTTCAACAGTAATAAGTAAATTTACAGTGCAGTTCAAGTCCTTTAGGGTCTCTGCGCCTGACTTATGGACAAAGCTTTGGGTGGGGCCCAGAGTGAGTCAACATATTGTAAACTGGAGTGTGTTTACTGGAAACTTCTGCCCAGCAACAAATCAGACACTGATGCATCAGAGCAGAAGGGGACGGGGAATTGTTTGTGGAACATATTGGTGCAATCCACTGCTTCCATGGGTTCCTGGAGTCACGCTGGGGCCTTTGTGGGCAACACTGTGGTTTAGTTTGAGATCTGTAGGTAAAACACTGTTAGGACCAAAGGAACCTAAATTACAATTGTCCAATGTCGACAATATGAAACTTGTTTTAAAAGTGAATTAGAATAAATAATGAGCAAATCCTACAACCTTTAGGCTAATTAAGACATACTGCACAGAGTTCAAATACCCCACTGCACAACAGTGCACTTGCTAAAAGGAAAGAAATGGATGTACACATGTGTACTCTGTCATTAATGGGGCACCTTACAAATCTTTTTCTCTGCACTTCAGTTTGGAGGTTATTTTAGGAGTGAACAGTGAGTGGTTTTCATTAGCTGAAGGAAATGGTCTACCCCTCTCTGTTAATGATTCAACAGCAGAATGGGGCTCAGGAAGCCCAACGCCATCAGCCAGTGAATTCATTTGACACTGGATATTTTGAGGAAAAGGCCTAAACATCTCTGTAGACCTGTGGGTGGAAGTTTTCAACTGTATTTGTGTCATACAAAGAAGTCCTGCTGGTGAGATTGGTACTTTAGACTTTGTTTAACTTTAAGAATCATTTAAAAATGTTTAAAAGTGCTCATTATTAATCTTGTTTGGTTTTTTTTTTTTATTACGGTCTCATTCTAAGCATTTGGGCAAAACTTTCTTTCAAAATTCCAACAAATTCAAGGAAAATTAGTTTGGGACATCAAATGTGCTTTCTGCTACCTAATCGGTATCAGTCGGGGTATACACGGCTTTTAGTTGCAGCTCTGCTCCAGCATTTTTCCAGCCGTGTTACCAGTGGGTTTGATGCAAAGATGGCAGGGTTGACTGGCCACAGCCACGGTTCTTTCAGGAAGGAACGTTAACAGAGTGTGACTTTACTTTAAATTCAGCTTGCTCTTTTTGTTCTAACAGTGTGACTGTTACCCCGGACTGAGATACACAAACAATCTCTGGAGAGAAAACCCCAACTGCTCAACCATAGGTGGGTCACAAACATCTTGGCTCACATTTTCTCAGGAGAATCTGACACAAGTAAACAGGTCATTTAAAAGAAATCTCTGCTGTTTTCTCCCAGTCCCAGCAGGACAAACATGAGTCTCCTGAAACGATGCTGCAGGCAGACTGATGGGAGCAGATAACACGGAGAACACGTTCACACCAGCTGGAGAAATTATTTGAAAATATCCATCAGAAAGGGCAGAATGATGAGACTGGTTCTGCGTTATCTCATACTTTTGGGGTCAGGTTATGTCATTTCAACATATGGGCCCAATCAGAGAGCACAGATGACTGGTGATATTTTGCTGGGAGGTCTTTTCCCCATACACTTTGGCATTTCCTCTAAAGACGAAAACCTCGCTGCCCGACCTGAATCCACGAAGTGTATCAGGTAAAACTCAGCACTATATATGCAAATGTATACGAATTTTGAAAAGCCGTGTTCAGCACATCTAAACTTTGTTTTCGCAGGTTCAACTTCCGTGGTTTCCGTTGGCTGCAGGCCATGGTTTTTGCCATTGAGGAGATCAACAACAGCAGCACCCTCCTGCCCAACATCACCCTGGGCTATAGGATCTTCGACACGTGCAACACAGTTTCAAAAGCGCTGGAAGCTACACTTAGCTTCGTGGCCCAAAACAAGATCGACTCCCTGAACTTGGATGAATTTTGCAACTGCACAGATCACATCCCAGCTACCATCGCGGTAGTGGGAGCGGCAGGCTCTGCGGTCTCTACGGCAGTCGCAAACCTGCTGAGCCTCTTTTATATTCCTCAGGTGAGTGAAGTCATTATCACATCAGGACTTTACACTTTAGTAAAAACCTTAAAATGATCCCAAACCTTTACCATATCAGATCAGCTATGCCTCCTCCAGCCGTTTACTGAGCAACAGGAACCAATACAAGTCCTTCATGAGAACCATCCCTACAGATGAGTACCAGGCCACAGCCATGGCTGACATCATCGAGTACTTCCAGTGGAACTGGGTCATTGCTGTGGCCTCTGATGACGACTATGGACGTCCAGGGATAGAAAAGTTTGAGAAGGAGATGGAAGAGCGAGACATCTGCATCCACCTGAACGAACTCATTTCTCAGTACTTTGCGGATCATGAAATCAAAGCTCTTGTTGACAGAATCGAGAACTCTACAGCCAAAGTCATTGTTGTGTTTGCCAGCGGCCCTGATACTGAGCCTCTGATCAAAGAAATGGTGAGGAGAAACATCACCGATCGAATCTGGTTAGCCAGTGAAGCGTGGGCAAGCTCCTCCCTCATCGCTAAACCAGAATATCTTGATGTTGTGGCGGGGACCATCGGCTTTGCTTTGAAAGCAGGGAACATACTGGGCTTCAGGGAGTTCTTACAGCAAGTCCAGCCAAAGAGAAACAGCCACAACGAATTTGTCAGGGAGTTTTGGGAGGAAACCTTCAACTGTTACCTGGAAGACAGCCCGAGACTGCATGGAAGTGAAAATGGCAGCGACAGTTTTAGGCCGCTGTGTACCGGCGAGGAAGACATCACAAGCGTGGAGACGCCGTACCTTGACCACACACACCTCCGTATCTCCTACAATGTCTATGTTGCCGTTTATTCCATCGCTCAGGCCCTCCAGGATATACTCTCCTGCACTCCTGGACATGGGCTTTTTGCTAACAACTCTTGTGCAGATATAAAGAAAATGGAAGCATGGCAGGTAAATACTGCACTTTTATACAAGGCAGTTTTTCCACACATAATATTTTACACTGTCAGTCTTAAAGGTCAACATGTGTTAACAGGTCCTGAAGCAGCTCAGACATTTGAACTACACTAGCAGCATGGGCGAAAGGGTTCATTTTGATGAGAATGCAGACATGGAAGCAAACTACACCATCATAAACTGGCACAGGTCTGCTGAGGATGGCTCGGTGGTGTTCAGAGAGGTGGGATACTACCACATGCATGCCAGGAGGGGAGCCAAACTGCTCATTGATAACACAAAGATCATGTGGAATGGACACAGTTCAGAGGTCAGTCAAATTTAGGGCAATTTCCTGTATGTCCTGATATATCTGTTAATTTCCTGAAATCATTGCACACCAGGGACACCAAAAGTGATGTCATTGAAGCATCTAAGGTTTGCATCTGTTATCAAGGTGCCGTTTTCTAACTGCAGTGAAGACTGTGAACCTGGTACGAGGAAGGGCATCATAGACAGCATGCCTACATGCTGCTTTGAATGTACCGAGTGCTCAGATGGCGAGTACAGCGATCATAAAGGTAATTCAGTTCACGCTGATTCCTGTTACTGTCTACAAACGCTCAGATAATCCTCAGATATGTCTTTCAGACGCCAGCATTTGCACCAAGTGTCCAAACAACTCCTGGTCCAGTGGGAACCACACATTCTGCTTCCTGAAGGAAATCGAGTTTCTGGCCTGGTCAGAACCATTTGGGATAGCTTTGGCCATCTGTGCGGTCCTGGGTGTTCTCTTGACAGCATTTGTGATGGGAGTCTTTGTCAGATTTCGTAACACTCCAGTCGTGAAGGCTTCAAACCGAGAACTGTCTTATGTCCTCTTGTTCTCACTCATCTGCTGTTTCTCCAGCTCACTCATCTTCATTGGGGAGGCCCAGGACTGGACCTGTCGTTTACGCCAGCCTGCTTTTGGGATCAGTTTTGTCCTTTGCATTTCCTGCATTCTCGTGAAAACCAACAGAGTTCTTTTGGTGTTTGAAGCTAAGATCCCCACTAGCATCCACCGTAAATGGTGGGGCCTGAACCTGCAGTTTCTCCTGGTGTTTCTGTGCACGTTTGTCCAAGTCATGATATGTGTGGTCTGGCTTTACAACGCCCCTCCCTCCAGCTACAGGAATCATGACATCGATGAGATCATTTTCATCACCTGTAATGAGGGCTCTGTGATGGCACTTGGGTTTCTCATTGGCTATACTTGCTTACTAGCGGCTATATGCTTCTTCTTTGCATTTAAGTCAAGGAAACTTCCCGAAAACTTCACAGAGGCCAAGTTCATCACTTTTAGCATGCTCATTTTCTTTATTGTTTGGATTTCTTTTATCCCTGCATACTTCAGTACGTATGGCAAATTTGTTTCAGCTGTAGAAGTCATTGCCATCCTGGCATCCAGCTATGGGATGCTAGCTTGCATTTTCTTTAACAAGGTTTACATCATCCTGTTCAAACCCTGTAGGAACACCATAGAGGAAGTCCGGTGCAGCACGGCAGCCCACGCTTTCAAAGTGGCCGCCAAAGCTACGTTAAAACACAGCACAACTTTGAGGAAAAAGTCAAACAGCATTGGTGGGTCTACCGCCTCCACTCCATCATCATCAATAAGCCTGAAGACCAACAGCAATGACTGTGACTCCGCCTCAGGAAGGCATAGACCGAGGGTGAGCTTCGGCAGTGGAACAGTCATGCTTTCCTTGAGCTTTGAGGAGTCTAGGAGAGGCTCTCTGATGTGACGTGCACAGAAACATTTAGCTTCACCAGTTCTATCCATGCATCTGTGCATCCATCCATCCTTTCAGCCATCCATCTGTCTATCCATTCTTCTTATTACCTTGATAATTAACCTGTAAACACTTAATAATTAAAGATTTTGTACTATTAAAAACTGTTAAACTCATGAGTTATGAAGTGTCTTCCTTCAATAATTAATCTCCTTATCAACCTACCTACATGCTTTCTTACTGACTCTGGTATTTGCAGAGAGTGGACTCATCCCTGGTCGCCACAGTAACATGAACCATCGGCATGAACCAACAGGCCTGTGGAAAGAACTCAAATTCCTGCCTTTAAGTGCTTCAGAGAAAGATCAATGACTCGCTCCTCGCGTGTCTGTGACGTCTTAGAATACTGTTTACCTCACATGGCAAAGCTATTTCACAGATGACTTACACTACACAGCCATGTTCTCACACAGAGAGGTGAGAGAAACTTTTTTAAAAAATGGATAAAGACAAAACATCTTGAGGACAAGAAACCTATATATCTGTCTCTTTTAACATTTGCTTAATACAGGATCACTTTTAAGATACTGTTGGGCCATTCCAGGCAATCAAAGGGAACTTAAAAAGAAGGGAAAGGTTCATTCGTGGACTCCTGCATTGCTCAATAGATCACATGCTGAGAAAGCGTCATGGCTGGTTTACTGCAGTCTGTGGAGCAGCTGGACAATCACGTCCCACTGTGGGCAAAACCATCAATGTGCGTAAAATATCTGTACTCTCTTCTGACCTGTGCTTGGAAGACTAACCTTTAACTTATAACAGGACGCCTAAAACGTGAAGTTCCTGTTTACATCGCCTTCACAATAAAGGTAGTTCAGGGGGCATTCTGCTAAATTTTGTAAAAAGATAATAATAATAAAGTAAATAATTTAAAAAAGAGATCTTGAAGAACAAGTCAAAGGGCTCAATTTCGTTGCTATTGTCAAAGTGATGGGCTGTCATCCATCACATCTAACTAAATATTTATCCTTTGGCAAGAACTCAAAATATATTTTATAATTAAATAATATGATGTTTCTCTTTAATTAGTGATGTGAAGAATTTTTATTTGCAGTAATATTTTTTCGTTCGTGTTTCTTTTTTTGGGGGGGGGGGGGTCAAATTTGCACGTCACGCAAATTTGTGTTGACTTGACATAGGATCATCTTACAGGCTGAGAAACCGGCAAAGGTAAGATGCGCGAAACACACTGCCAGGTGAGCAAGGTGATAAATCTCTTTGAAATAATGCCGCCACAGGTGCCTTATATGAGCATCACTGCAGAAGGCTGTTAAACGGTACATTTTAAAGCTCCGATTTCCGAAGGGGTGCACCGACAATCTCAGGCTAGCTCTGTTGTTAGCTTCCAAACAGCTACGAGCTTAAATGGGGCTACGCAACATTAAAGTACACTTACTGATGTTTGTTACAAAATATTAACCACGGTATTCGTCATGGGAAGGTGCGCAATCAGCAGAAAGGTATAATCTCACTGTTTGTTTGAATAGATACCGTTAACTTTACATAGAGTGTGGTGATGCTTCAAGCTAACTAGTGCGTGGTTATCTCGCCAACACAGATGTGTGTGTGTGTGTGTGTGTGTGTGTGTGTGTGTGTGTGTGTGTGTGTGTGTGTGTGTGTGTGTGTGTGTGTGTGTGTGTGTGTGTGTGTGTGGGGCTACAGTTAGCAAGGTTTCAATTTTTTTTTTCTGAGTGGAGACATTGACAGCCAAGAGATGTGTTCAACGTTGTTAAATTTTAGCCAGTGTCGTAAGAAAACCTGTCTTACAATGCACCGAGAACTTCGGAGACGTGTTCTTGTGAAAATCTGATGTATTACCAGTTGTTTATGTTGTTCATTTGAACTGCGACCCTGAAATCGGATACTTTTTACAATGCATAATTACAAAGAAAAGGCAGTCAAACCCGCCGTATAAATGCAGACGTGGTCGTGATAACGGGGGCAAAGTTACTGAGTTTGAAATGACAATTCAAGGAGCTGTTTTCAGAGACGAAAATGAGGAATCGTGAGAAGCAAAACTCACTCGATGTTTTTTTTGTTTGTTTGTTTTTGGTGAAAGGGCAGTTATCACTAATGACCTCTCCAGGTTGACAATGCAGGGTGTGGCTCTCTCCCGCAGGCATGTGGTTACAGTTATGGGGACATTGTTTGCAGTAACATCTTTTCTCTCTATATCAGTTTACAGTTGAAGGACTTTTCTCTTCACCTGGGCTTTTGAGATTTCAACCATGGATTTCCACCAAACGACAGCTTCACAGTGACATTTAGCAGCATGTTTCATCACCGTGGGAACACTGGTTACGGCAGAGAGTTTTATTAAAATGTTACACCTGGAAAAGTCTTAATGTAACAACAGAGCGTCCACTTTAACATCCACGCTGTCACGCAGACATGGGCGTCTGCACACCAGTGTGCAAGTGTTTGCGGAGGGCCAAGTACTTTTTGCTGCTCCTCATTTCTCTGTCGGTGCTGGTGTGGATCAGAACTTTTTCAGGCGAGGTGGTGAAATCGTTCCAGATTTCCCACGCCACAACACAGACTGTTGTCAAAGGAGACAGCCTGGTGGATAAACTGTGGACGGTGGTACCTGATCCCACACAGACTGAACCACCAAAGGAGGAATGCCCTCAGGAGTCGCCGCTGTTACGTAAGTGAGCCGATATAAGATGTGCACAAGAAAAGAATGTTTGATCCGTGGAACCCATCAGTCAAGACAGGAACATGCATGCTGAGTGGTACACCTGTGGTTTTCCAGCACCACCACGTGAGCTGTGGCAGGATGTGTTGGGGGAGGTTACTTTACTTTAAACAATGTTTGAAGCTTAATTGTTCTTATAACATCCATGTGAATCCTTGGATATATTGAGTGGCACTGTGGCAGTAATTAGTGTTGCAGATGGTCTATTTCTACCGGATGATTACACTGTAGTGCAAGTAGTTTTCTTATTTTCTGCTCTAAGTTAATAAGTGGTGACTTGGTACAAGAGGTACAGCTGCAGTAATAATCCAAACAGTTTTTGTCTAAGTTGCTAATGTGAGATGTCAACTGAAATACCTGTGTTTGCATTCTGGTGACAAATGTGCTCTTTGACATGGTCCAAGAGCAAGCAAACATCTCCCTTACTGTGGATATTTAACAAGGAAATGTAATTATTCCTCTGAAGAGCCTTTTGTTTGTTCTTGGTCTCCATAGAGACAAAGGAGCAACATGGCAGCATCAATTGTATAGAGACAGTAAAAACCAAATTCTAGACAGAAATATACAATTTTTCAAAATAGTCAGCAACATTTTCTCTGTATTATCATCTTGAATTGTTCGTAGTTGCCTCATCTGTTTGCACTTGTTTGCTTCTCTAGAGGGAGCTCTGAATCTGTCCTTTGAGCCCTCTCTGAAACTCCAGGATGTGGAGAGGGAAAACAAGGGTGTGACAAACGGCGTGTACAAGCCCCCAGACTGCATCGCGAGGGAGAGCGTGGCGATTCTCATCCCTCACCGCAGCAGAGAGCGGCACCTCCTCTACCTTATGCACCACCTGCACCCCTTTCTGCAGAGGCAGCAGCTACATTATGCCATTTATGTCATCCAGCAGGTAGGGCTTCACCTCACGCACACAGGTGTTCCTGCACAGATTATTTAACATTGAAAATCTGCCAAATAATTTGTTGCACTGAAGCTCAAAGATGTTTTCCTCCATCTTTTGTTCCGAAAGGGTGGTGATGCAACATTTAACCGTGCAAAGTTGCTGAATGTCGGCTATTTAGAGGCCCTGAAAGACTACAATTGGGACTGTTTTATCTTCCATGATGTGGACCTGGTCCCTGAAAATGATCGCAATCTGTACGTCTGCGACAACCAGCCCAAACACTTAGTGGTTGGACGAAACGCTACGGGATACAAGTGAGTTCTGTCACCTTTATTTTAGCTTAATTCCTTTTTTGTGTTCATATGAAAATCTTCTGTGTGACTTTGAGTGCACTGACATTTTCCTGTTCACAGGCTGCGTTACAAAGGTTATTTTGGAGGAGTCACAGCACTGACCAGAGACCAGTTTCGTGAAGTAAATGGATTTTCCAACACTTACTGGGGCTGGGGTGGTGAAGATGATGATCTACGCATCAGGTGAATATAACAGATAAAGAAAAGTAATGTTTCTGAGTTACCATGTATTTGAAAAACAATAAATAAAATAAAAATCAGCTTTTTTTTAGCTGCTTAAACTTTCCTACACATCTGTCTGCTGCCTCCTGCAGGGTCAAGATGCAGAAGATGGAGATCGTGCGTCCACCTGCTGATGTAGCTCGTTACACCATGGTGTTTCACAAACGGGACGCCGGCAACGAGGTGAACAAAGACAGGTGAGGAGCTCTTTGTTCACTTTCAGGATACTGATGAGGGATGAAATGGTCTCAAAGGATTTCTTTTCTCTTTTAAGGATGAAGTTGTTGGTGCAAACATCCCAAGTGTGGAGAAAGGATGGACTCAACAGCTGCTCTTATAAGACTTTGTCAGTGGAGAGAGAGCCTCTTTATGTGAATGTTACTGTGGACATTGGTAAGCCATAGAGCTGAGATATCAGACTGCTGCCACCAAACTGATTTTATAGAATATGAGTCCAGAAAAAACGCATCACAGTGTACAAGAAAGCATATTAACCATTCAAAATGCATATTCCTGATAAGATACATATTAAATATAGCTGTATACTTTCTAGTTGGCAGTTTTGCACTTTTGTAGATATTATGTGGCCTTTATCTGTTTATATTACCAGCCTGCAAAAACTGAAGTGAATGAGTTGCTTTGGTTAAACACTGTCCTATGAACAAGCGCCATCTTCACCATATACTGTGAATCAGGCTTTACAACCAGTCTGCAACCCTCCTGTGTGCCAACATTTCTCCTCCTCTTTTTAGATTCTGTTCCAGAGTTCACTAAGAGATAAGTAATAGATTTACACTCCAAACAGACTCGTGGCTCCTGTTAGAGCAGGACAGGTCACACCTTTCAAGCCAAGCCAATGTAGATGAGGTCAAATTAACTTAAGGCCTGTCAGGACTCTTACCAATTACCAGGATGTGAAGATCAGTCATACTGGGAAAGTACGTTAGGTCTACGTGAAGTGAAACTTTTGTTCTGTTGATGGTTCAAACAGGAGCCTTCATCTATGTCAGCTGGTATCTCATCTAACACTCTCCCATCCCACTGCTGGAGGGGACCAAACAAACCGAGAAAAGCAATAATATATATCTATTTAATTGAAATGGTGATGTTGGTGGTGATAAATAGGAAAGTAAGTGTCCTGAGACACTTATAATGGATCAAATGGAGAGTTGCAACATTTGTGATTTTTTTTTCTCTATAATGTGTCAAATGATCTGCTTTGAAAAGACCTCTTAGAAGGTTGGAAATAGTTATTTCTGTTTTTGTAACAGTAAATTTTAAATACTCTAGAATCAACAAAGATAAAGCCTTGGGTAAAATGGATTGATTTAGACTTTAGCTGGGAAATTTTACAGTTTTAAAGTTTAACTTATTCTGATGTTGTGGGTTTTCTATACAAGGCTTTAAGCAGGAAGTAGAGATGGATTCCTGGTGCTACATAATGGGCTATTGGGAGAAAAATGGATGATTGCATGTTAAAATTGTTAAAATGTCGCCCTTTCAGATCAAAATTTGTGAAGACAGTTTTTTCCATACAAATCTACACCTTTAATTTTGCATGTAAACTTTAATGGTTGGGGATTTACTGGTTACAGATTAATACAATAAAACATTTTGTGACATGCTTGAGCTCATGGTGGATGAGATTTAAATCAAATATTTAGACCTTGTCGGAAGCTACATTCTGAGATTAAAAACGAACATAAAGGTAGGTTTAACGTCGGTTTAAGATGTAGTACACATATGTGGCCACAAGAGACCCCTACAGTGTATTCAGAGAGTTAAATGTTATTGGCAGTTATTTACAGAATGGTGGAAGGCAATAGAATATATTTTATGATAAACATCTCAATCTCTACACAAAATAACCAGATTTTCCAAGTTATAAAATGTATGGAATATATGATTATTATGATTTCTTATTCAAGCAATATTGCCTACACGGTTGTGTTCCTTCGGGAACATGAACTAAGAGTAGGAACAATAATAAGTCTCTATTACTGAGATACAATGAAACATTCTTATTATGGTGCTATTTTTTCATGTGCAACTAGTGCAAAGAAAGAGCGGGATGTCTGAAGCTTTGTGTGGACCGTATGATGTCATCTCCTCTTCCTCTGGTGCAGAAAGGAATCTTTGTCTTGTGGAGGCCAGACCTTGTCATGTTACTCACATGTGATGCTCACAAAGCACTTTTAAAACCCCATAAACAGGTTTAATAAGTTATATTCAAAGGCTCTTTCTCAAGTAACAGGCGTTATATGATAAGAACAGTTCTATCAGTGACTGTGATCAGCAGCAGACACTGCCATGTACGCAAGCGTTTCAGGCTCTTCCACATCAGTGTATGCATTTCTCTGCACTATGTGAACACAGTGCTACTTTGTATAATGATCCTGTGTGTGTGTGTGTGTGTGTGTGTGTGTGTGTGTGTGTGTGTGTGTGTGTGTGTGTTATCAGTTGTTCCATTCAAGACCCCGCATGCTGGTACAAGCCATTCGATTATCAAACAGAAAAGTATGAAGTTTGAGAAAATTTCTGTTTAAGCAAAAGTTTAAAAAATGTACTAATATTTGCAAACAGCAACAGAAAACTGAAGTTTATGACGTTTTAATAAGCTGCAACAAACACAAAGTGATCTCTAGAATCGGACCCCCCCTAGTGGCGGAGAGCAAAGTCCAGACTGACAAAATCAAGACACCCTTTTTTATTATCATCTCATAAATTGAGAGTGAATCGGTTTGTCTTCTAAGCTTTTTGCTTCTGGTCTATATTTAGTTATTTGGTTGAAATATAGGCATTATTGCAGTCCACGTTTTGATATGGGTTTATGTCAGCAGTTTTGCTGTAATTCCTTGGATTATGCAGTCTGATGCTAACTTTAGTGGGGTAAATCACTTAATTTTACAAAACTTGTGGTCCTCAGGTAAAATTTAGTATGTAACTGTAACATGAAACTTTGTATTGATCTTGGTTACGCCATAAAGTTAGAGCACAGGAGAGTCAAACATGAAAAGCATAGCAGCCATAGTAACAAGAACCATGTGTGACTTCCATCTCACCACATTCCCCCCAACATGCATTCTCCCCCCATTTCCCATCTGTGCCCTTCAGGCCCTCACTTCAGTCACCTCCCACTTCCCTCTTCCTTCAGAACCCGTCTGTTTTTGTTTTCCAGCCCGGGCTCTTTGCACAGGAAATCGTATACATTGGGAGCATTCAGGAAGGCGCAGGGCAGCATTCCAAAGCTCCGGGCTTGTGCAAATGAAAAAAAAGTCTGAAAGAGGTCAGTAATTCCAAAACTGCTAAACCAGGACAGAAACAGAAGTCAGCTGTTCTCCTCCACTCGGATCACCTCCCTCCCCTTCTGTCCAGTCTGAGGATTTAAAAAAACAGTGCCGCAGACACAAGTTCATAGCTGATCGGAGAAAACTTCATTACATGTCACAAACAGTAGAGTTCTGATAAATCAGTGGTGCTGAGGTGGCCTTCTTAAGAAGCATGTTCATGTCTCCGGACGGGACGATCTAGTCAGAAGGAGAGACTGTGGAATGAAGGAAAAGAGGAGGAGATAAAAAGAAGCAGAGAGAGGCTGACTAGGGGTAAAAAAAACCAAAAAAAAAAAACAGGAAACCATCCGGTTCTAATGCTGCTCCTGCAAATCCTTCAGAGATAAAGAAGCCGACTGGCACGTCCCAGCAAGGCAGCAGCCGAGTCGCGTCCTCTGCTTTGTCACACAGTGACAAAATGACATTTTCAAGGACTTAAAGTAGAAACTGTGACGTCACTTCTGCCCTCAGCCTCCTCCAGTGTGCTCGGTCAGAATGTGAGCGGATGCAGACATTTGGGAGCTGACTGTTGGGATTTCTATGTCCCTGCTTTTTTTATTTTATTTTATTTTTTTCAAACTATAATCTCAATCTTTTTTTTGGCTCATATGGATCAATCCCTGCGCCCCCAAGGACCTGTTTGCTATAATAATCTTGATTACTAACTGGAGCCACATGAAGAATAAAGGGATCAAGCAGAAGTCCAAAAAGAAAGGAAGTGACAATGCATTTGGCTGTGACCTGATAGAACATCTGGAGAGTTCCGGACAAGATGGTAAAAGTTTAACTTTGCTATATTTCCTCTTTATGTCGCTGTTATTTAACTATCAAGAATTTTTAAAACTCTTAGTTAACCCACTCTGAAACAAATATTCAACAACCTTTATTTCTCATTTCATAGACAACAGCTTCTTTTAAACCTGAAAATGTAGATTATGTCACAGAATTCCAACCAGAAAGACATACAGATGCCATGATGTAACACATCTGCCTTTGTTCCAAGATGGAATTCTGGGATTGAGCATGTTTTTTAGATTTAGTGAAGCCAATAGTTCTCACATGGTTTAGTGGTCATTTTTTGACCTCTGGGTGTGGCTCTTAGATTTTTCAGGTTTTCTATACAATAACTATAGATCCGCTGGTTGGTGTCACATCTGACTAAAGGCTGGAAGGTGCTGCTACTTATGGATTAGAGAGAATATTGAGGCATCGTGTTATAGTTCTATAAACATCTCATTAGACTACATGACAATCTTTCTCTTTTTTGTTATATGGTAACTTTCTTTGGTTTTAAAATGTTGAACTTTTTTTTTTAATCACCATGATGTTTAAAAAAAAGAAAGAAAGAAAGAAAAAAAAACTCCCACGTGCAAAGACATGAATAGCTGTGCTGAGGATATCTTTAAGGAAGACCTACTGACTGGACGCTTAAGGTGGAGCATTCAGGGCAGGAAGTTGGGGAGGAGGTCTGGGTCTTTCCCCTCCATCACAGATGTCCAACACACGTATTGTGTTTTTGGTGTGTGGGTGCATTTTGATGTATTAATGAAAATGAATGTATTTAAAAAACAACAAATGCCTGATCTATTAGGATGACATATTAAACATCACTACATTAAAGTCTCTAAATCTCATATGATACATCACGGATGATGGGGCTTTTATATGTCCAAACAAAAAATATATAAAAGACTTTATTTCTTTAACGGCATTATTTTAAAAAAAAACAAACAAACTCTCCCACAAAGCAACACATGACAAATAAAGACTTGCAGGGCTGTTCGTAGTCCTCAAACAATGATTTCACCAGTTTAAAGGAATGAAAAATGTTATTACAGACACAAATAACTTGCACATGTGGCCGGGTTAGAGTCAGATTCATTCGTCGATGCACTGATTTATCATCACATGTGTGGGTTGTTTTTCTAAATAATTTTATCAGTTTTATTATTTAGTCTTCCCTCAATGAGGCATGTATACGATGGAAGACAACAAATTAAGGTGCCAGAGTTCATCATGCACCACTGGACCATAGGAACGTCACTGAAAAGTCCAATTATCTTCAATAGATGAGACTTTGGGATTCCTGGAACAAGATTCATCTGTAAACTTGTGGAGGATGAGAGAGTGTTACTCTAACAGACTTTGCTAGTTTTTAATTGTCTCAATTGTCTGTTGAAATAGATGAATGGTATTATGATCTGTGTTAGGGAAGTCGTGGATGGACTGAATCAGAGCATGTGTCCCAGCTTTAAATCCAGTGCAGCACGGTTGTATGTAAGAGGTGATGTGCTGGAGGGGTTTGTGGCGCTGTAGGTTAGGGGTAACTTTTCAAAAGCTGTTTTCTATTAGAGGAAATGTCGTAAGTAATACCAGCTACAAGGACTGGGTGTGACAACCTTCCTCTGAAACAAACAAACCATTTTTAACTTCCTGTTAAAGTCCACCTACAATCAGCGCCCCAAAGGAACAGTGGAGCAAACCCTGTATCATAAATTCAACATCATACGCAATATACTGCAAAAAATATGTTAAATCCATCATTTTGATCTCATACTTCAAAGTTTAAAGGTGACATTCAGGCCCAGGCGTCATGCAGGAGCATACAAGTGTGCAAGAGCTGAGAGCGTCAGTGAGTTTCTCTCTGATTAACACGATTGCTTATCACCAGTTCCTCAGGTCCTAAAGACGTGTGCGGAATTCATAGAGGAACATGGGGTTGTGGACGGAATCTACAGACTCTCAGGGGTCACCTCAAATATTCAGCGTCTCAGGTACACTTGCAGCACAGCTGCCAGCCACTTTTTTCACAATTGAGCATGCAATATAAAGGGTGTGTGTGGACTTATTATTTTTATTTAGCAGGTTAAAATGCATGTGTGTGTCCATGTGTGCATTTAGGCAGGAATTCAACTCAGAGGCGTGCCCTGACCTTAGAAAGGAAGTGTACCTCCAGGACATCCACTGTGTGGGCTCCTTATGTAAGCTGTACTTCAGGGAACTTCCCAATCCTCTGCTCACATACGAGCTCTACAGCAAATTCACGGTGAGCCCCACTCAGATCAGACTGACCTGAGTGTCAGTCCACACTCTTACATAAAAAAAAAAAGAATTTGCCCTCTGTCACTTCATTTTAAAAATATTTTTAAAGCTTTATAATCATAAATTATGAAGCTATTGTGTGAGAGATTAATATTTTATAATCTCCTGTTTTGTGCGTGAATTTTGGGTTTGGGATTATGAAAAATAATCTATTTTAATGTGAAATGGAACTGGATAGCCAGAGTGGTGAAAGGGTGGCTAAAAATGTCTACATTTAATTTAAGAGAGAAGCTGTGGCGACATTTGCTGGTTATAAAAGACACTTTAGAAAAGAGCAGAGGAAAAGCAAACATTCACCAGCTGTAGCTCCGAGTTCTTCAGCACTCCAGGATAGAGAGAAAGAAAGAAACAGACTGTGTTCATATGACGGTTCAGGGAAACATTGATTTAAATACTGTAAAAGTGCATTAATGAAAATCTCACTAAATGAATAAGAAAAAACATGTTTATAGCCTCAATATTTGAACTGAGCAGCTGTTTGAACCGAGACTGTGAACACAACTCTATTAGGAGGCCTAGCAGTTACAGTTTTACCCTGCAGAGTGTCAGCAGTCTTCACAGAAATTTAAATAAAGGATAAAATGATGGAATTTCAGCAGAGCTGCAGCAAACAAATACTTGAAATTTAAGCTCTTTATTAAACACTACTTTGCCTTCAGATCTGAGTTGCTCTTTGAAATGCATTCATCTTGACGTTCTCCTGATTAAATTTGTCAGCTGTTTTGACTTTTGGTTTATACACACACAGGAAGTGGTCAAAGTCCAGGGAGAGCATGAGAGGCTTTTACACATCCGGAAGGTCGTCAAAGAGCTGCCGAGCCCTCACTTCAGGTGAACTTCTGCAACGCTCTGAACTCAAAGCTCTGAAGTCATTGACCGTTCCCATTTTATTTCAGAAATAAAACCAAGTGCCAACCACTTTTCTTGATTGTTTTCAGGACCCTGGAGTTCCTCACCAGGCACTTGGCCCACCTCGCCACCTTAAGCACCCAGACGAACATGCACGCACGGAACCTGGCTCTGGTCTGGGCTCCAAACCTCTTACGGCAAGTTGAGCTCCACAGCTGCCTCTCGTGAAGCCTTTCAACTTTTAAAGTTGGGCTCACTCTTGACTCTTTTTTGTTCCTTCAGATGTAAGGATATCGAGGTGTCAGCGGGTAACGGTGACATGGCCTTCCAGGCGGTGCGGATACAGCAGTCCGTGGTCGAATTTATACTAAATCACACAGAGCAGATCTTCAGCAATGATTCTGCTCTGATCAAACCCAAAGAAGGTAGAACAAGCATTCAAAGAATCTGATGATTCATCATTCAAATTAAAAGCACAACTTCTCCTCCGTCAGGTGCTGGGCTGATGTGTGCCGAGAAGTATGCCACACTTCCCATAGGTGGTCAGTGCGGACCGATGAAACTGATGAGCCTGGAAGAGGCTCAGGCCCGCTCCTTGAGCCCAAACCATCCCGTGCATAGAGAGCGCCAGCGGGAAAACAGTCTGCCAGACACCAGCACTGCCACACTCTACCACACAGTCATCGACATCGACAGCAAGTGAGAATACGGCTACGTGCACTTTTATACCAGCTGCTGTGACACAGATTTGAGATTTACAGACTTTTTTTTTTTTTTTTATCAGGAGGAAGTTGTCTGGAAAATCAAAGAAGTGGAGGTCCATCTTCAACCTGGGCCGCTCAGTGGATACAAAGGGAAAACTGAACCGTAACGGCAGTGTATTCATTAGAACACCTGGGATAACAGGTAAGGTGTCCCGTCAGGAAGAGTGGCTCCAGTTTGCAAGTGGGAAGACAGATTTATTGATAAGATACAGTACATACCATGATAGATCATTTTTTAAACTTCTTACTGCAGAAAAGGCAGCTCTTCGTCCTTCCAGGAGCATGGAGTCATTGTGTTCTTTACCAACAGGTGTGGCTAAAACATACATGCATGAATTTCATGGTATAATACTTTTCACTGCTGTCAAATTGTGTCACTGTAATTGTTACAGGAGAGTTAATGATGTTATTGATTTGGCCTAGATGACGACAGAACAGGAAGCAGCAGTCCAGCTGGTGGCATTTTTGCTCCAGATGTGAAATCCAGAACTCTGGGATCAGACTCACTTTATGATCTCAGCGAATCGGACCAAACCTGGGAGTTTAAAGGGAATAAGACTGGTGAAGCGTCAGGTGGCTGGAGCCCAAACATGACTCAAAAGGGGGTGCAGGGTGCCTCTGTGACCCCTCCAAAAACACTGCCAGAGCAGCTGAAAGTGTACAAAGGTGAAGACCTCAGTAACTATAAGCCCACTTCTCCAAAAAACAGGAGAATGTTATACAACAGCTCATCTCGACCCTCCTTTCCCGGGAGCTTCTTCCCGCTGGAGTCCTCACCGAGGCACCAGCGTAGAGCAGTCAACATATCTGAGCCTTTTGCTGTGTCCGTACCACTGCGCGTGTCAGCCGTTATCAGCTCCAACAGCACGCCGTGCAGGGGACATATCAAGGACAAAGCGGCCACTCTGAAGCCCTGCAAAGAGAGCTCAGAACAGGGAAGCAACAGTGGAAAGGGCAACTCTTTTCCCCAACTGGAAACCAAAAAGAAGGAAGGAACAGAGAAGAAAAACACCGAAGAAGTGATCTCAGCGGTCCCGTCAGAGGGTGAGCGGGGCTTCCTTTAGCTCACTTATAACTCTTAAATGACACAAATCTGCTGTGTGCTAATGAAAAATGGCATCTCTTAATTTAGATAAAAGCAAGGACATATCTGGAGAAGGTCAAGAAAAGGCCGATACTTCCAATTGTGAACCACAGACCCTTACAAAGAAAAGTGAAGACGCAGCACCATCTCCTGGAAAAGAACTTAAGAAACCCTCAGCAGAGCAACTGGAAACGCATGTTAGTTGTGCTTCAACAAACCAGAATGACTTTTTTATGTACACATTTATGTTTGTATTATAGCTGAATGTTTAATACTCTCTTTTTCTCTCTTTTTTTTTTGGTAACATTTGTATGTTCTCAGGAAAAGAAATCCACAGAAAAGGATTTGTGGTCTGACCTCCACCAGGAACTCAAGATAACTGAACCTGAAATGGAACAGCTGGATGAGACCTTTAAACCCGTTTTCAGCCCCAAGAGTTCCTGTGAAGTCGTAAAGTCAAGGAGGGCAGACGTAAAGTCAAAACTAAGCCGCAGCTCTCCCTCTCTGTCATTGTTGTTTCAGGAACCGTCTTCAAATCCCTCCCAGAGTGACCGTATTCCCTCCACGGGGTCAGGCTCTGCAACTCAATGGCCCTCAGATTCAAACATCTCCATTAGCCTCCACAAAGACAGAGCAATGTCCCAGCCTGCTAATAGTTCAGGTAGAGCAGACAAACCCACCTCCATTAAGAGGGAAGACCCAGCTCCCAACAATGTCCTGCTTCCTTTAGTGGAAAATGGCTCAGATAAAGTCCTGACTCATTTGGTGATAGAAGATAATCCAACCGTTTTGGCCTCATCAGCAGCAAAAGACACTGACAAAAACTCAGAGAAACAAAAGGTGGCCTCGGCAGGAAAAGGTGTTTGTGACGGATCAAAGAACAGTGTGGTTCCCAGGATGGAGGTCCTCCAGGGGCTTTCACTGTGTCTGGAGGAGAAACACAACACCTTGGAGCTGCCGCACCTCGAGAATGATGAAGGACCAGCAGGAAACTCCGAGGAACTGGACTTGCTGGAGCCATGGGAGGATTTGGGCTCCACCAAACAGTGGGTGACCAGTCCTCTTCACTCACCTGATGTGGAGGAGCTGTTCAACCAGCTGTCTCCGTTCGGCTCACACGTGGGGACTCTGAGAGGCGAAACAAAGACATCACCTCCTGCTGATGACACCAACCGACAGTCCCTCCTTAAAAGCACTGAAGACCTCTCAGGAAGCATTTCTCCGCCCAGCATACCAAAAACTAACTGGACGTATCTGCCTTCCCGGGGCAGTGTGAACATCACACAATCTCATCCAGGAAAAGGCAGCACACCGAAGCAGAAGAACACACTTTCAACTCAGAAGTTTTACAGACAGATGTCTTTTGAGGCGGCAGCTCCAGAGAGAAGAGAAGAACATTTTTTGGCAAAGCACAGGCCTTATTCACTTAACCTAGACTCGGGACACCGATGCATCAGAGACATTTCTAATCAGCAAAACCGGAATTTGTCTGAACTGTCGTCATGTCAAAGAGGGTCACTGACCTCGTCCGGAGGTGCCAACAACGGGCTGCCCTCAGACCTGGAGCTGTTTCTGAGCGACCGACAGGCCCCGCTGCGTCGAAACTCAGCCCCCGTCAGCGTGTCATCAGTGCGGACTGCCTTCATGATTAAAACATGCCAGGCTAAAGCTGTGCCCGTCATCCCCCCGAGGGTACAGTACAGTCAGATACCTCACTCCAGACAGGACAGTGATGCAGACGTTGTGAGGCAGCAAGACAAGGATAAACAAAAAATGAGCGTAGAGAAAAGCAACACTCCGCCCCCGGTGATGTCGGATTTGCAAGAGGAACTGGAAAATAAAGAACCTGCACCCAAACAGCAAAAACAAGCAAATGTGGAAAAATGTGCTGAGTCTGTGAGGACCACGTCAACTCCAGAGCTGCCGGTTATAACGAGGAGGCACGCTCCCGGCCTGGAAGTGTTTGTGGATGGTCCCAGACCCAACAGAGGGAATGTTTTACAAAGACCATCCTTCAGGAACAGGCAGAGGCCTCAAAGTCTCATTCTGCTCAGTCCACCGTTCCCCATCATGGACTACCCACCATCAGGAGATGATGGCAAGCTCAAGAGCCTGAACGATACATCGGCAGGGAGCGCCAAAGAGGCGGCGGAGAATTATAGGATGGCTGAGGGGATTGCGCTCCAGAATAAAATGACTATTCCAAAAAGTGGACAGAGGCTGGAAACTTCGACCAGCTGCTTCTACCAGCCCCAGAGGAGGTCCATGATATTTGAGAGCAGAAGCCAGAGACAGATCGAGTGAGTAGAAAATCCCACAAAGTATCAGAACTGAGGAAGTTTGAGCCATTTAAAGTCAATCGAGCCATTTGACTGAACTGCTGGGGTTCAATTTTTTCCCACCACTCATCAAAAGAACACAAGACACATATTTTTGGTGTACAACAATCCAAATATTAACATAATAGTTATCAGTCGGACTTTGGCTTGAAATATATAGTGTTGCGTTTGCATTTTACAGTGATGTAAGACATTTATTTTTGTACTAAAGGCAAGTCATAAAGAAGCTGGGATATATAAATTATGCTTTCATTATGTCCTGTGACAGCATGTTTTTACAAGATGATGGAATCTTTTTGTTTTGAAGCTTACAGTCATTTTAATTTGGGCACAATTTGTTACCCAGCGTAGGATTCAACCTTCATGACCTTTGACCTGCTGTTGCTCCTGGGATTGACACGCATGTCCACAATACACTTGGACAGAAATAACGTGCACAATACCAAACATGATGCCAAACAGTTACCTCCACTCTCCTCCGGGTCTCTGGGAGTTTTAACTGGATTTGATGGACAGTTGAGAAAATCATAATATGTCTTAAGTAATTTATGAGCAATCACGAAGAGCTTTGCTACAGGGCTTCCAGCAAAGCAGAAAAATAAAATGTTAATGTTGAAGACTAACAAACTGTTTAACAGTTTACAACCATAACTTTTATTGTATAGATTTTTTTATTTATGATGATGCGTATAAAATAGACAGTGCAGCTGTGCTAAGCTGATGGCGTTGTGGATTTTTTTTAAACAAATATTTAAATTTCATTTTCTGCCTTAAATGTATCCCAAACTTAATGAAGAGTATTTAACCACAGAAGGATTTTAATTTACATCTGTCAGCAATAAGAAGTATTACTGTAGAAGTAAAGCCTATCAGTGTTATGAAAGGTATACTGGAGCTAGAGAGTGTGCACACAGACTGTATTTGATGTGTTAGGGCTTTGATACAACATATAATGATATATGTTCATGTTTTATGATTTTTTTAATTTGCAAATATATGTAACATGTTGATACATTGTTGGTATTCTAAGTTTATATGAATATGTAAAATGTGGATGTTAAAGTTATTCCAGTGTATTTTTTTAAATAATGCAGATGATACTGGGTCGTGACCCAATGTTTTAATACTGTAGATTGGGTGGATTATGTGAGCGGATACAGTGCTTTAATAGAAAAAAGCTATAGATTTTTCTATTTTTGTGATGTAAGCTGTGTAAACTTGCTGTTACTCACAGTTATTGGCTGGAGCGTTTGTGTTCATCATGCAAAAGGTATATTTTCAGATAATCATTTTGTCCAAATTGTCTGATGATGGAACCTATTTTAACATAAAATGAGATGACGGGTTTTTTTGAGAATAAAAATGTCTTGAAAGCCATCGGATACATGCAGGTTTGATTGCAAACTTCACTCTAGCATCCAACAGTGATATTATGCATTTCAAAGACAAGGTTGTGATCTCAATTTAAGTCTCTGATTGAAGAATCAAACTTTACAAGATTTTTCATGAGTTTTACCGGCAAGATTAATTTAATTGTAATTTATTACATCCCGTTTTGTTTTTGTTTTTGTTTTTGTTTTTTTGCTATTAAGCGTGGCAGTGTTGTCAGGTTAGGTCTACATATTCAAAGATGCTGACCTATACCTGTCTGGTTTATTAGTCTAGTATTTTGCTGACTTCTACCAGAAGAAAATACCTCACTTCTAAATTTCATCACATTCTTGCTCTACTTTATAAAGAAGCACACTGAAAAGGCTAGTATAAAAGCAGCTACCATGCTACCGAATAAATGAGCCTTCAAGGGGCCCCTATAGACTGAGGGGTCCTTTGCAGGTCATCTGATTCTGCATGTTTAAGACATAATACAAAAGTTTTTTTTCCATCTAATTAAAGGTAATAATGGCTGCGACAAAGTGAAAATATTATAACCTTAAAGCTCTTTGTATATATACACATATACATGTATATTTATTTGTTTTGATCCAAGTTTTGTAGAGTTGGCTGCTTCAAGTTTATTCAGTAATTTCACTTTTTGCCAGAGGAGGGCGCAGCCACCCCACACTGCGCAGTGGTTGGGAGCCAACCGGTGAAAGTCTGTTTCAGGTAGCCTAGGTGACGTTTCCAGAAGAGTTGACATGTTGTCGAAAAACGGCAAGAACCAGGTTTGTCTTCAGTTCTTGAGCAACACCTACAAGATACGTTGCACCAAAGCTCCTTTAATTTCAATTTCTATTTAAAAGTGTTGACTATATTTGCTTGATCAAATAATAAATGTGTTACCTGAGTGGTTTTCATGATTGTAATTTAATTGTTTTCTGCCGCAGAAAGTTGACTTTATTATTATTGTTATTATTGTTATTATTATTATTAATAAACGTCTAAATAGATATTTGAAATAGAGTCCACTAAGGGAATTTATTTTGCATCAGTCTTTGTAGCTTGTAGAGGTCACTTCCACGTCTGCACAGTTCATTATTTTCCGACCTTTGACACTGCTTGTGTATGGGTAGAGAATTTTAAAGGCGCATTCCGAGCGCACTGAAAAAGGCAAACAGAGCTCAGCGCGCGCGTTGAATATTCAATTAGCGAGGGGGGAACGGAGGAGAAGAGAAGCTGCATGCCAGTCCTTCATGTTACATTACTGATTAGCTGTTAAACAGATTATACACAGCTGAATGGGTTCAAATGTTGCCGCAGAAAACAGACAGCGTTCAAAGCAACGGCGAATTCCAGCAGCCTGGACATAATGTGCCAAACAACGTTCAAATCAAATATCCTGTCGATCCAGTTTGCAAAACTACTTAAAACAATTTTTTTTTAAAATAAAGGAAAGAACATGTCAGATTCCCTGCCTGTGGATACAGCAGGTGATGATAGTTGTTTGCATAAAGCTGCTCCAAAAATAAAAGATCTATAGGTAATAAATAGCAATAAAATGTAGCGTTCTTATATATACATATATTTTTTTGGAAAACCATGAATAGCCTTTCCAAGGGACATAACTATGCTTAGATGTGGATATTAATTTATGTATTATGCAGTTCTTAGTTTATGAGCGAGAACCAGCTGTGACCAAAACATGAAAAAACGCATCCACAAACTATAAAGCAATAAAATATGAAGATAAAGTGCACTAAAGCATTATATCCATGTTAAAAATACTTTATACTCCGTCAGGTGTGCCCTCTTTCAACAATAAATCACTACACTGCATTTGCAAAGAGAGGATGGGAGCTTGGAACAGCAGATATCTGTGCATAAAAGTGACACACACAAAAAACCAAACCTGTTACAAATCATTTACAGTGTTAAAAAGTTTAGAAAATGGCGGGCTGAAGTTAACAAGTTAACATGTTGGGTTTACAACATGCATTTACTAAGCTTGAGAAGTGTAAAGTAGCTGAATGTGCAGTGCCACAGTAAGCCACGCGGGACCAAAAGAGCCCTCATTGAGAAGCCACGTGTCCGTTTCCAAAGCCTCTCCAACTTAACCACCTCCTTTGTACCACTAACCCACATCGGCAGCGTCCCTCCACATAAAGGGATTTGCAATTTCAAGATATTTCAGCTTAAATGTTTTTGACAGTTCCCTCGCTTTTACCTCGGCTTGGTTATTTTAACTGTGCCAAATGGGTCACCTTGGGTTGCTGTCTGCGCGCAAAGGGCTTTTGCGCGCATTCAGTCTGAATTTTTTCCAACTTTCCTTGACGGGGAAACCAGCTGCTGGTCGTGAAAAGACGGCTTATTAATTGTCCTTTGTCATGCAGAATTGCTTGATTTCTAAAGAAACGTACAAAGGCTCTTTTTCAGGATTCAAGTATTTTGTTTCGTGCGTATTTTCAAACCATCGAATCAGCTGCAGCGCCGCGCCGTCTACCAGACTCTCAGGTACTGACTGCCTGCTCCCTTTGTCCCCTTTTAATGCTGTTGTAAATCGTGCAGACTGATTTGTTACAAGCTGTTCTTTTAATCTGATAGATAAGAGACATGTCAAAGAAAAGCCGTAAATAAAAAATTAGCTAGAATAAAGACAAGGGCGAGTCTGCTAGATGGGTGCCTGTTGACTCAAGCGGCTCTCCAGCGTCAGGGGAGCCCTCCCATCAGCTCCGTCAAGGTTACGTCCACAATTCCCTTTTCTTCTTTTTAAAAAGACACCGTAGTCTTTTTTGCTTCAATGAATTGATCAGCACAAAATTAAGAATAAATAAATTAAGCATTTGGAATACCGAGCGTATAAGCTCCCCCAGGGCGCATACCCCCGGGCTATTGAATGGATAAAGGGCGCTTTGCAGAGGACGTTTGTGAGCAAAATGGGGCTCTTTGGTGCAATTAACAAAATAGTCTAATCCCATATCTTAACAAATGCAAATATTAGAGTTTTGTTAAGATGGATAAGTGAACAATTAAATGAAAGTTTACGAGTGAAACTTCAACTCCAAAAAAGGCAGATTGGTGCAGATAGTGTGCACTCCGCAATTTAAGAACAATTTCTACCCATTCCTTAAAAACTGGCAATACGTTTACATGAAGGATATTTAATTTAAAGCTTATTTAACGTAATGAATATAATTTGAGAAGCAAAGCTGCAGAAGGAGGGCAGCTGTAGCGGTGCGTAAAATGCGGATCCAAACCAAGAACTCGGTGCTAAACTTCAGGTTTTCTCATTTGTATACACGATTTACTGCTCAGATGATATGTATTTTAAATAAAATGCAATACATTGTTAACTTACCCATAATACAAAACGAGTGTTTTTGTCGAATGAACTTTTTTTTTCTTTTTGGTAATGGTGCTTTAATTTGCAATATCGTTCAAATTTATGGTTTTAACATTTTCTTTAAAATTAACATTACTTGTTAATAAGCAACTGCCACTCATTGAAAAATATAGCATTGTTTGGTTTGCAGAGGTTAAAAAAAAACACCTGGAGCTCATAAAACTCACAATAAACCTGACCACAATGGTGCGCCAACAATAAGAACAATATGGGTCGTGAACGCTTAACTGGCCTTACCTCATTTATTTTCATGTTAGATCGATATCTTAAGATATGCAGAGCCTTGGTGCACAATTTTACACCCTCGGTGATTATTACCACGGTCACACGAGACGGATCATTTGAGCTGGGATGGAACTTGAAAAGAACTGCGCTGGCCACGCGGAGAGTGATGCCGGGATCGAGGGTCCCCCTGGGAAAGCGCATAAAAGAAGCCCCTGACAATATACTTATCGCCTCTGACTGATAAAGATTATGGAGAGTTTTATTTACTACTCCTGGATGAACTAATGTGGCCCAACCAGCTCGGTTACGCACGGAAGCTTTGTCTGTGTCGTCTGTGTGCAGGGTGAACATTGCTTGAGTGACCCTAGTAGGATTTTTGTTCTTTGGCAACTTTTAAAGCTCAGTCACGTCTGATTTACAGAAACAAACGCTTAGAGTAATTCCATTTTGCAATTTTAGATGCTAAATGAACTTTGACGCTTACCACAGTCAGCACAGCCATAAGGAGCCTAAATATAAAAATGTCTCATTTGTTGAGGTTATGTTATCACATAATATTTGGTATAATCCCACTATGCCGTCGCTGCACCTTAGAATCTAATATTATCCCGTCACCGTGGGTCGCTTTTTTGTGCGTAAAGATCAAAATATATAACCCACACAAGTGTGTTCGAGTCAGAAATATTTTTTATTTAATTATCAACATTTTTAAATAAATAAATATATTTTCAATGACACTGAAGATATAATTTCAGACTGATTTCACTACTGTGACAATGACGGAATCTCTCCAGACTACCGTGTTTGAAGTCACACTTCCATTCACACAGAATGAATTTAGTCACCATGTACAAAATACACACTTTCCCAAAATACTAATAAACAAAGTTGCTATTGGTTTTCTGCCATTTGGGAAATGTATTCAGAAATATGCCCATCATACTTAGATCGGCGGGGGGACGTTTTCAGAGAGAGAAAAAAACTACCTTACAAAACGTACAACATTTATACAGCTATACAATAATTCAGGCCAAGCACCTGATTTAAATATTCTCTTTCTATTTACAGGTGACTGAACACAAGTGTATCAGTCTGTTTTTTGGCTCTACTGAAAACATGAGGACCAAAATGGTTTTGAATAGGAGAGAGGGCTGTTCAGGGAGAGACGGAGAGGTCCACGTCCTCCTTTTCGGAAGATGAGGGGGATACGGGGCTGTCATCCTCTTCTTCCTCCGAGCACCTCACGGTGGACAGGGACGAGCATTTGCAGTTATGTGATCCAGTTCGTGGTCCGCTGCCTTTTCCCTCCTTTTTGTGCTTCACTCGGCGGTTCTGAAACCAGATTTTCACCTGCTTCTCGGACAAGTTCAGGTACGTGGCGATCTCGATGCGCCTCAGTCTGGAGAGGTACATGTTTGAAGTGAACTCTCGCTCTAGCTCCAAAAGTTGCGTGCTAGTGAAGGCTGTGCGCATGCGTTTGCTGCTCTGAAGTTTGCTGCTGCCGTTCTCTGTAAACGGAAATATAAAATATTTTAAATCACTAAATACAGTCTACATGATGGAAATGAAAAAAAAACACGATTTATGCATGCTGAAAGGTGCAAAAATGCTTGTACTCACCGATAGAGATGCAGTGAAACTGTCGCGGGTCTGGGACCGAGTACGCAGCTTGGTATATCCCCGGTGCGTGGCTGAGATTGACGCCGTTGGATGCAGTGTGTTGCCGGGACAGCGCGGAGTGGCAATACTGTGTCGTGAAGGGAGGAAAGGAAGCCTTCAGCAGCGGCAGCGTCGGTGGTGATGGATGAAGCTGGGATGCGGCCATGCACAGAGGACAGAAGCACAGCAGCCCGGCTTTCCTGGAATGGCAAGAGGTTGGCATCCCGTGCGGGTGGTGCGGTGAATGTACCGCGTATGGGAATAAAGGTGGGTTGTTCTCATTTCCCTTATCACTGGTCTCCCTTAAAATCAAGGAATCCACGAGAAAAGACCTCGGCATGTTTGCAGGTTTGCTGCTCAGTTCACTTAAGGCTCAAAGCGTTGTGGCGAAAGCGTGCTCTCTCTGGGACGGTGGACAGCGAAGTGGTGCTGAAGGCGCACAGGGGCTCCTTAAATAGCCGCGTTGGACTCGCTTCGGCCATGTGACGGTTACGCTGTAAGCGGCCGAAAGCTCTCAATAGGGTTTTGTGCCTTTCTCTCGGCATTCCCACTGCACGCTTCCCCATTATTTCACTTGTTAACTAAATGAACTGCATAATGTAGTCTATTCTTGTCAGCCCCACCCACGCCGCAAGAGGCGGCACTGCCCATTCTCTCTTTTATCATCATTCTCATTTTATCATAGAGCACAGCTTAGATTTGAGGTGAAAAGTTTCTGTCATGTTTACGGAAAGCTGCAAGAGTTCTGGTTTACTTGGGAAACAAAAACATAGAAAAATAGTCTCAACTGTGCTGGGTGCAAAGGACAAACATCAAAACTCCTGTAAATATTCATAACTGTAAATGCATGCATCATTGAATATTTAATTCTCTGTATACATGTAATATGCTAAATATACGCATTTTTAAAACAAGCACTCGCAAACCAAAGATGTTCGTTTTATTTACATGCAGCAGGTCGTCTACACTCCTCTTGAGCGCAAAAACATAAACGCAACAGCTGAATGTAAAGTTTATGCATATCCATTTTAAGGTTAATGTGTCATTTCTGGGCACAAAAAAGGGACAAGTCATTGCCCGAAGGCAGCGCTGTTAAAGAGCACTGATTAATTCCTTTGCTCGGGCCCCTGCCGAGTCGGGGGGAAAGAATATGTAAAAATAACCAGGTTTTCACTCTGCGGCCCTTATTGAATGTCATTGTGGAGGGGTTTCAATGAGAGAGAAAGAGAGTCGAATTAAAGTGTGTGACAGCGGCGGATAGACTCAACAAAGGGGACTCTGTCATGGAGGAGCCCAATGCGCGGCGCGTGAAGCCCCCCGCCCGCCTCGCGCTCTGATTGAATTAAGTAATAGGAAAACATTTTCTTTCACTTTAAGGTTCTGCGGACAAGAACATCAAAGAGACGGAACCTATGAGATCTAAGCAAATCAGGGGAATATCATTTATCTCCCTCTGACATTTTCTTCCACCAACATTGTGTTTCCTTTAAATCCATTTCAAAATGCAGGGAAACACATTAATACGAACCAAAATTGTGAATATAATCAAAGGGGTTTATATTTCTACATTTATTTATGCCCATCATTCCTAGTTTGCATATTCTACAGTTGCTTTACGTTTTCTGATCACGCAAAGAGCATGAGAATCAGCTCCTCGTCTATGGAAAAAGCATATGATGGCTGCGTGGTGTTTTCGCCATAGACCCGTTTAGCCTCACACCTCTAACCTTCCATAAATACAGGAGCTGTAATTAGACTGCGCCAGCAAAGTAGATACAAATGAGAAGTAATTGCACTCTTTAGGCACACACGGCAACTATAATATCAGCCCCTTTTCACTGCATACTTTCATATCCATTAACAGGTCGAACCCTTGTTGCGCTCTCGGAAACTGCGCCACAAATCTGCTACAATTAAGATCACTACCGAAGTAACAAGATGATGGCATATGTTTTGTTTTTTTTTAAATTGCAAGTTAAAATGACAATCGCGACAAAAAAGACCATGTATTTTTAACTAAAGAAAAAAAAATCTTCCCACGACTGTCCCTAAACGCAGCATTTTACAAGGACGTTTTAAACTTTTTTTTCCATCTGCAGGTATCAGCTCCACTGGCGGTGGCAGTTTGATGCATTGCTCAACATGAAGATGTTACCAAAGGCCCTAATTTTCAAATTATGTACAGCAGTCACCCCGTGGATAGGAATAGAGGTTGCATGGGTCGTCACGCAGGGAGGCTCATCCTAATTTGCAATCCCAACTGGAGACTGACAAATAGTTTTGACCTCCCTCTGGAGGCGCGGGCCAGAAGTGCAAAGAAGCCCGTTCCTCATAATCACTTGTTACTGAGATAAATAATGGAAGGAAATAGCCCACTCACATCACCACAGCTCTATTACATTTCCTCCCCACAAGTTCCAACTAAAAAAAATATGCCTTTATAGGCACTTAGGATTAATTTCGTGTATCATCATACCTTTGTTTTCCCTCAGAGAGCAGCCGCATCATCTGGTTCATGTGTTTGGTAACTAGCATACAGCTGTGGGTTGGTAAAGCTGCTTAACGTTCATGTTTGATACGGGGGAAAGTAAAAGCCCCTGAAATAGTAAATTATTTATAAGATATTAAGTTGGAACAATTGCCATCACTCAAGTTCATCCCCGATGATACCACTGACCAGTGCCTGCTGTGCCGTTGCAGAAGCACATTTGCAGGGCTTTTATGCAATTATACCCAAAGATCTCGTGCCTGATGACATAAAGAGAGCAGTCTGTTTATGGAGATGTAGTCAATATCTCCTTTTCTTTTTTGGTATGAATAATTCATAGTTTAAGACACTATCCCCCCTCACTTAATACGTACACACACTTAAACACCCACACATCTCTAATACAAATGATGGTTTTAGCTGACAGTGTAACAGGATTTAAGGTCCCAATGGGGTTTGGCCCAGCCGCGGATGGGCGCTGTGACTGTCGAGGTGACACAGAGGGCCCGGCTGCCCCTCCTAATCTCCCCCTGAGGCAACATCACAGACTGCGGGTCCTGCTGCACCTCTATGGATGCACAAAGGCCTGATTATCATTCATACGCTCACCACAAACACCAGTCCAATAGATAACAGATGACACATAAGTACCAGCTGAATGGTGCAATATGTTTAGGCTGCAGGAGTCTATAGGGACTAATGAATCCTTAAGAGATGAGGGAGAGCGATAAAGAGAGGCAGGGACTTTAGGGGCCATGATGTGACAGATATAATGTTCTACAGGTGAACAGAGACCGGAGGGAACCACTGGAATCTAAATGCTTTTCTGATACACACAATGTGTGTGCATCAAAGTACTGATGTAACCAAACAAGGATAATTCTGACAATTAGTTAAAGCAGTCATGTCATTATTATAAAGGGGCCTTTAAACACAGCAGATGTCCAGAGTTAAATATTTAGAAGGGAAACATTTCTCAGATATTTAGTAAAATGTAGACATTTTAAATGAATTTATATTTCATTACAGTGCAAAATTTTCAGTTGTCTTTTTTAAAATAATGCATTTTAAATGAACAATTCTCTAAATACTGGAACTGTTTATAATTCAAATTAGTAATTAAGTGAGAAAACTGTAAAATGGAAAAAGAGTTTATTTATTAGAAAGTCATCTATAATGTTTATTTGTGTAGGTCATCATGTATTGTTAAAAGTGACTAAAAGGATCGACATTACTTGTTATTTATTATCAGAATTACACCATATACTCACAGTTATTTATTTTGGATTAGTCCACACTGGTACATGTGATAAGAGAGAAGATGAGTTTACAGAGATCTCTGACAAGTATCTGAAATGTCTTTTTTATATTCTGAAGGTTATTAGATTTTAGAATTTTGCAGATCCTTATAAAGACACTTGCCAAAGTCCATTTAATTATTCTGAGCTGTTTCTCTTTAAAAAAAAAACAAACAAACAAAAAAAAAACCAGAAAAAAACCCACACAAAATACAGCACTATTATTCTTATGCTCACTGGGCATTGTATTGAATAGTTTATCAATAATAAAAGCGGACATTTCCCTCAATTACATATTCCTGTATGACACAGCAGATGCAGCATTTTTAGTGTTGTTTCCTCTTTACTGGGGTGGATGCTTTCTGAATGTTGTGCCTCAGTCTTCATGACAGCGGTTGAGTCCAGGTCAAGTGCTGTTCTGGGTGCAGCTGCATGCGGCTGAATATATGACAGCACTGAGGGCTGCACAGGAGGACAGAAAACAAACTCCACAAAAACAGAGAAGTGTGTCCCTGATGTATAAAGGAGGAGTGAGGAGCCCTTCTCGCTGGTCAGACGTGCAGACATCAGATGTGACCCTCTGATTCTGACCTCCAGGATGCTGAGTCTGATCTGCTCAACAGTGGAGGTCAATGCCACACAGCCAAGGTTCAGACTTACACCCTCTAGTTCTGCCCGTCTGAAAAACTTGACACCAAAGCCTAAACTTTTGTGTGCAAGTTTGTTCAATGCAACAGCTTTAATGATGGGACTACACTTAACTTTGATGACTTTGTTTATTTATTTCATATTTCAACCTCAGTTTGATCAAAAAGGCTAAGAGTATGTGAAAAGAGAAACAGTGCACTTTACTGCTTGTTAAAACTGATATTTAATCAGCTAAACCATCTAAAGCACCTGCAGTGCTCATCTGCCTGCATCAGGAATCTTTCCCCGTGAGTTACAGGGACCCTCTTCCCACCCTCAATAATCGCTGCAGGTTCTAACACCCGAGGCATCCGCTTCCTGCTGCTAGTGTCCCCGTTGTCCTTGACAATGTGCTCAGGCTGCTAATTCATGTAAGATCAAATGACACCACCTCACCACCCTAATAGAACCGCCTGACCCTTTAAGGAGGGACTCCACCTAAACTCTTTGGACATCTGGTTGCTGTCAGGTAATATTCATTACACGATGAAACATTTTCACGTGCAGGACTGTTTACCTGCCACACCCTCTCGTCAGCACCTTCATGTCAATGTCTTTCCCCTTTTTTTCATGGACCCAGACCACTCCACCTCCTCTCACTCCCTCCACCTTCTTCACCCCCCCCCCCCCCCATCGTCAACATTCCCCTTTAAATTAGGGTTGCGGATCACAACAACAACCTGATCCATATGAGTTCACACGGACACATCTCACCACCACACAGAGTTCTCAGGCCAACACACACCATCAGCATGGCTGCTGCACATGTGCTGCTTCTTGACTCTGCTTGTTTGACAGTTTTCTTAAGGCTGCAAGGCGCCTATTTGTGGAGGGTGTCAGTGCAGGTCTGTTTTCTAAAAAAAATGATGATGTCTACACACCAGGAATATTACATTTTCAGTAGCAATTACTTATTAATTAATGAGATGCAAACATTTCTGTGCTCTGAATATAAAACTCTTTTTTCCATTCTTGTTTGAACAGAAAAGCTCCTGTCTTCAGTCTGGCCTTTTCTTGACAAGAATAAATGAGAAATAAATGCAAACCTGGCAGTCTTGGCCTCTCTAATGAGCCCATTTACATCCAAATGTGATGGCTATGGGAACGAAGATGCTCAACTTTGTCTTCCCAAAACTCCCGAGTGCAGCCACTGATCATCGGCTGTGCTCTCCAGTCGCTTCCTCTGATATGGAAGCTTCATTTGTTCTCACACTTTCCTCTTGAATGACTTTTGGACATTGTGAGAGAAGCTGCACCCAGGTTTAAATATCTTAGGATGATTTTAAATTCCCTTTTGATGTGAATCCATTGGTTCTGCCATAGATATGCCTCAAACTTCCCCTTTGACCCTGTTCATATAAAAGCCTTGAAACGCTCTTCAAAGGGGTTTGTCACCCTCAGGAGGTCAGCAGGCGATTTCTTATGGCAGACTCACATTTTTCCAAATCGTCCCGCTTTTGGCCTAGAAATAACAGGTCAAACCAATGAATTTAATGAACTCTCACAGACACAATGGATGCCTCTTGCCATTTGAACTCAGATAAAGGGATATGGGCAGGTCAGCCGGCCCTTTCAAGGGGGTTTGTACACAAATGTGACAGAAAGCAGTTGCTTTAGTGTCTGTGCTGACAAGTTGTTCAAAGTGCCGAGGATGTCAGTGATGGTGCCTCCGTCCGCGCTGCTGCCCTTTTGTTCTCCATTTTGTGTCTGTTGCTCTTTCATGAGGAGTCCCACAAGTACAAAAGCGAGAAATGCAAAGCGCTTTTGCGATGTTTGCCTCATTTCTCTGTCCAACGAACGCTCTGCTGTGGGGCCAACAAGTGAGAGACTTCATTGTAGGTTAAACAAAGCGTAAATGTGGCCAGGAACATCTTCTGATGCCGACTCACTACTCCACCCTCCTTTTCACCGCTTTGCCTTTCTGACCCTCCCCTCTTCCCCTCCCCTCGTTTACTCTCGGCTTCGTTCAGCGAAGCTCTCTCTCCCCGCCGAGCTCTTGTTTTGGAAGCGCTGATGTTTCCCCACAGGTTTTACCTGATGGACGATTTCAAATCCAAAAGGTGACAAGGGTGTTTTCAGGAAAATGGCTGAATTTTGCAACGGTGCGTTTGCCTAATGAAGCCGCTGAGCTGTCATGTCAATGGTTGAGAAAAAACACCTCAAAGCATATGGTATGTGTGTGTTCACTTAATTGAATCAAGTAGAGGCCCATGGGAAACCACCAAGGGGGGTAAGAGTTAGGGAGGAGGGAGGTCACAGAGTTAGAGCAGGAGGGTGGGAGGTGGGGGGGAAGACCCCAAAGAAACTCATGTAACTATTACTGAGTAATTTGCAGCTCAGCAGTTCATTATTTACCCTCTGAGTTTTCACCCAGATGCAGATAAACTCCGGGAAATGTTCCGAAGGCGGCAGACTTTAAAAGCACTTCCCTAAAGTTTATGGTTTTCTCATTAAAGCCCTCCTGCCGTTTCTCCCATTTCCTCCCCATTCATCTCACATTAGCATCCTTTCACAAGTCACTATTGTTTTGGGACTGTTTTCATTTTCTCAGGGTTTCAAATGTTCAAATGTCAGCACACACTCCTTTGTATTCTGACAGGCTGAAGACGAGTGGATGTGTCACTCACGCTGCCACATTTGGACAAATGTTAGGAGATACTCTTCAGGAAAAGGGACATTTTTTAAAGGTTAAAATGCAGAGAAACACATAAGTCTTTACAGGATTTAGTTGTTTCCTGGGCGATGACAGCACTTTCAGTGCGATGAATGACAGATTTGGGTTTATTTGCATACTCCCATATCATTTCTATAACCTAATATCCCCCTTTTTTTTCTCTCAAATTTCTTCTTTGGCTTTGTGTTTTTGTCAGCTTTTGTTCGACGTTTCACCCCACTATGTGTTTGTTGCATTTTATTTCACACCCCCCCAGATGACCTCTGTGGGGCCATTTTAACTCCATCTCACAAGATGCTTTTGACTAAACAGGGACTCTATGATTCAATTTCAAATTGTTTTTCAAGAGCTATGACGTAAGTGGTGTGAAAAAGAGGTTTAGGGTAATTCGATGTCTATATATGACCATATATGTGAGAGCCAGTTTGATGACGGGTCACTGCCCATCTCAGAGGGTCCCTCAGCCTTCTGCAGATGCGCTCTATTCAGGAGGGGACACGCGGCGGGACACCACTGGGAAGTAGTTACTATTTCCCTATTACCATAGAAACTAACACACAGGCTTTCAGCTGGTCTTGGCTAGGGGTCCAGTGACACCAACTTTCACACTGTTCAAAGTCCAGACAAACCCCCAAATGGATCATAGAAGTCTAAATAATGCCCATTTGTGTGCCATAGAAGAAGGAAACAGAGAGGCCTCCTTTTTTGGGATATAATGAATACAAGATGGGAAAATCGACAAATGCTTTATGAAACACAGCAGTAAAATGTGACTGCAGGAAATGCAGAGCTGACTGATTTCACTCTAAGTTTTTTGATTTGTCATTTAATGCCTTGTAGGAAAAATACAATTGTTCTAGATCAGCATGTAATTTGTCGACCCTGACTAGCATCCACATGCTTTTGCACTAAACCAGAATTTTTTTTATAAACTTTATTTTGCTCTTGTCAAAGTTTCATGCATTTTCTACATGACAGTTGTGCATTTGTGCAACTTTGTCATACATTTCCACAACCTTTTGGGAACTGCTGGCAAAACTGTAACCTTTTCCCCCCTGTTGATTGATGTATATGTTAGATGGGATGGGTAATAAATGTACACTGTGGAAGGTACAAGGTCAGAGTTCACAATTGATCCTCTCACCCCAGGCAGGTGCAGCTCACAGGAGAGGAGGCGGCCCCTCATCTCTCCCACCTCTTCACGCTGCTCAGCAAGAGAAAGGGAGGAGTGTAAATGAGTGCACTCCAGAAAGCCATCACCTGCTCCCTCCACCCTAAAATCCCCACTAACACTGCCAGGCAGAGATATCCTGCAGCCCTGGCTCGAATTTCTCTGATTGCTGACTGACAGAGAACCAATAACAAGTGAATTTTAATTATCACCGTATGAGCCGGGATTTTGTTTCTTCTTCTTCTTCTTCTTCTTCTTCTTCTTCTTCTTCTTCTTCTTCTTCTTCTTCTTCTTCTTCTTCTTCTTCTTCTTCTTTTCTTCTCTGTCTTTGATTATGGACACATTCATTGGTATCAAAATGTACATTTGTCATGCTTATAGAGGGAACTGAATTGGACTGGAAGGGGTATTGAGTTTGTGCACACAGAAAGCCGAAGGGTGAGGTTGTGTTTTGATGGGTGCCCCTCCCAGCTTCTCCCAGATTCCTACTCTATTGTGACATTGAGTGAATGTATCCTCTTGCTCAGGGCACTGGAATGTCTCTTCTCAACTTGTGTGATGGATGGGGCCTTGTTTTGCACTCCTCTGCCCCTCCCTCTGAATCCCTCTTTCTCTCCCTCAGCCTTTGACTCTTTCATCACATCCTTTTCTTCAGCACCAATAAAAGTCAGTGATTCTTCATCAGCCGTTGTGCAGATCTGAGGGCTGCTGTTATTTTTCATTAGGAGTGTGTCAAACATAACCATTCAGCCCCACCGTCACACAAAATCAGACACTGGCACAGAGGCTGAAGCAGGTGGAGATACACCATCAATGAATTAGTCAAATGAGACACTGGGCATATCCTTTAAATTTCATTTAAATACTTGGTTAATGTTGCCCAGTGAGTCTCAATTGCCACTTCTGCATAAGGGTGATGTACTGTTTCAGGCAGAATACATAACAGTGGACAGAACATGCTGTTTATTTGCTCTGTGTAACTGAAGCACAACCAAAGATTAGGATTTTTATTGTGGAACATTTTGTGCATGTATGGGGTTGCAGAGTATGTATGGGGTTGCGTGCTGCAGATAGTGTGGCAATAAATGTACCGTAATGGAAGAAATCCAAATAAATCCAAAAAGTAAATCAAAATATGCAGTTTTGGGATTTTGTTAATGTTGTTTGCATTCCCTCTTCCAAACCCAACTTTTATAGCTGCACACTCTCAGACATTAAGCCTTGTGGAAACCAGGAGTGTCTCTATTTAAAAAGCATTACTCAACAGCTAGTTGCATAAGAAGCTCTAAAAAGCGGTCAGGAGTCTCAAAAAAATGAATCATGGGCTCAGTCATCGTGTCAAAGAACCACCGCATGCTCTGGCACTCACAGCACTTCATGTTTTTTTACACAATCTAAAAAGACCTAAATACTAACAGAAGCATCACTTTGATGAATATTAACGGATTTTACGCCAGCGTTGGGTATAGACCCGTGGTGGTGTCAATGGAGTAATAGTAAGCAACCAGTGATGGGAGCCTGAACACGGTCACACCATTAAATACTTGAAAATGTTGATGGGGAAAAGGTCACATGAAAAATGTAGATGTGGATAAATAAAAATCCTGTTTCTGAAATAATGTAGCACTCATATGTTCTCTGTTGCTAGCTCTTAGAACAAGATTGGTATTTCATTTTTTCCCTATTTTAAGTCTCTTCATTTATTCTTAAAGTGTTGCAAGCGTTCCTATAATATTCCACCCATGTGTCTGTGCATGTGTGGTCTTGTGTTGTTGACTTGATGCTGTTATGAAACATTAAAGATTATTGTAGAAGAAAACCTTTTTCTTTCTTTAAGAACCAAGTGTGTACAAATCGCATGATTTTAAAAGTCATCCAAACAAAAAAGACATATGTAGTCTTTTTCAAAATAAAAAGTCGGGTTTATGCAGTGGAGACCAGAAAGGTGGGAAAGACAGAAAAGGCGTACAAAAATCTTCACTTTGAGAGTAACACAATCATATCTACAACTTTAAACCCTCCACACATTCCTTTTCATCCATCATTGACCTCTGGAATCATTTATTTAAGATTTCAGACTAACATTTTACATATGGCATTAAATGGTTTAAAGCAATTTGCAGGATTGCAGTTACTTCTTGCCAATTTAATGGCTTTGCAATCAAAGAGAAGGCAGACAAACTTACATGGATAGCCCTGGGTCCTCAGCTAAACTTTTTTTTTTTTTATTGCAACAATTTAACAAACATTCTTTACAAAAAATACTGAGGTGCAATTGTATCATCATTCATGCTTAAATTGTGTGCTTAAATTTAAGCAAATTCATACCAAAAAAAAGGTTATCAATATAGAGAGTGCCACTTCTATTTTTCCCTTGATATTTTATTTGTTGTGAAATAATATTTTAATGGATATTCTGAAATATTTCATCATAAAAAGTCAGTTTTTTTCAATTTTACAAATGTGAAAGCAATCAGTAGTACTTAGACTGCGTGACTGTAATTAAAGCCTGGAAATGCTCACAAAAAGCCATTGGTGTGATTTTAATGGATTATTTTTATTTATTGTCATTTGGAGCGTGTTTGTGTGCAACAAACTTGAAGGATTGTAAAGGTTACACTGTAACAGATCTGTGATAAATGAATAATGTGCTTGGTTTTATGAATCTGTGTGTGCGTATAAGACGTCCAAATGTGCATATTTTTAATCAGCCCTGATATGGCCTCTCCAAGCACAGGAAAAATGGTAGAAGCATTAAAAACATAAAAGGGAAAAAGGGCAGTAATGAATTTAGAGGAAAATGGACATTAATGGTATTAGCATTACTCGTGTTCGGTGTAACAAATTATTGGAAATTTGACAAGCACACCAAATTATCTCCTCATGCCTGACGGGAGTGTGGTGAAGTCCTCTCTACCTGCTGAGGAAAGACAATTTGTGCTCATTTTACTATTTTTAACAATGGAACCAACCCATTAAGACAAATTAATGTCATTATCAAGTCTCTATGAAAATGACAAATACCACAGTTTCGAGCAGCTTTAGAGGCTATTGACAATAATGAAATTCGCTGTACAGGTACTGAAAAGAAACACTCCAAGTAATTATTTTCTAGTAGCTTGTTTGTCTGCCATCCGTTCATTTGCTTTCAGCTCAATTATCTGACTCTGTGAGCATGTGGAGGCGCATAGTGCTCTGCGGCCCACAGAGCGAGGGCCCTAATTGGGCAATTACCGTTCTGTTTCGGGGCTTTTAGCTCCAGTGGAGAGTAGAGGCAGACCGCAGCGTATAAAACCATGAGGACCTTACATGCACAAAATCACACAGATACACTGTTTAAACAAAAACAAAACCCAACGTCCTCCGTACACATAACACAGGGAATATGTCTTTGGTGTGGCAACAAACAGTAAAACCATAAAAAGTGACAGGAGCCACAGGCCAAAACAGTCATGTCACTGACACATAATGTAGGGCCAACACAGAATTAGGGGCAACTTTTCAAACATGTAATTATGTCAGCGAGCTCATGTGCATATATGTGCATTCTAACACATTTCCCCTTCAACCAACATCTGCCAACAGTTATTTATAGCTGGAGTTGCTGCACAGAGTCTGGGGTCAACGACAGGCACCGCTTAGAAGTGTTCTGCATCAAGATAGCTGGAAAAAATAAAATCTTTTCAGAACATTTTGCTTATACTGCGGTCATTTCAAACTAAAGGTAAACTGTCATTTTATCAACACATCCTTGATCTCACAGAAACCATGAGAATTAATACATGAGGGAGGAAGTGAGACCATTTCAAAAACATGAAAATTTACCCTGAGGGTCCAGCGTTCAATAATCTGTGTCATCTAGTGGCAGAAAGTACGAATCTGTCCTCAATCCTTAATGTTTGGCATATAATAGTAAGATTTCCACCACTGAGAATTTCCATTCCAGATGTTTGTTTTGATTTTTACATTTTAAAATGAACTCTGCAACTTGAAATATATTTTTTACACTGAGCTTGTTATATTAGGCAGGTAATATTAACAAATAGTAAACTTTATTTGGCTATCCAGGCTACTGTAGAAACGTTAGTGCGGTGTCTTGCGGAGGGGAACCCGCATCAGTATTTGGATCAATGCGACTTCTAAGTTAATGAAACATACTGACTAATGTACAGGCGTTTGTAAAAGTGTTATTTTGTATATTATAAGACAATGTGCAACATATATACATAGTTAAAGATCTTACATGTGTCACCTTTTAAGTTCGTTGTATAATAACATTATAAATAAGATCTTAATAACTTTTTTGTCCCACAAAAACACATGATCAAACTACATAATATTGGTAGTTCAAAAAATCATGCAGAAATTGGCAGTTCTGTTTAGAGTCTGCAACATTCTGTTGCCATTTGTGAGGTCTTATTTTGGATGACCGACAGATTGTTTGATTTCACCTTATATTTCATGAGATGTTGTCACCCAATGTATATCACAAACAAAAAATGGATAAAAGTCGACATTTCAAACCTGTGTTACAAAAGTTGGAACACCAATTACCTCCCTCCCCAGCCTGCTCCCTCCTCCTCCTCCTCACTCATTTTCATATTATCCCTGTGCTGTGCTCTCCCCCACACTTTAACATTCTGTCACGCGCTCCCTGGATCATGGAGCTTGTGTTAATTAAACCCTCTTTCAGATCATTTTCTTGCTCAAGTGGCCTCAGTGCAGCACCCATTAGGCAGAAAGCTATGTTATCTGAATTTCCAAATGTAGCTCAACATTTATTAAAGTGAAATTCATCCAGTAATTACCCGCCTCGGTATGCCCCATGTCTCCCTCTTACCTCTGGGGCCACCTGCTCACAGACACCTCCAACTATTTACCAGCATGACGCAGGGTAATTAGACCTCTGGGACCCCATCCACTAAGAGCCCGGTAATTGCGTTAATAAAAAAAAATTAACAGCAGCAACACGAGGATCATTATGTAAAAATAGCTGATAATGAAGCATTAGCCTTGATTTTATTTGGATTAAAAACAGCTATAGGCATCGAAAGGTTATATGTCTGTTAAAACAATATCTTTTCGTTAAATTGAATGTGACCGAGGAGCAGAGGAATTTTTTTTCCCCCTGCTCTAAAATGATGCTTTTCATGATTACTGACTTAGAAATGAGAGATGACATTTCAAGGCTTTCTTATCAACAAGCTGCACTTACACAAACTGTCATACTCTTAATTTACCATGACAAAGTAAATGTGATTCCTATTTCTGCTGCACATTATGACTGAATAATTATTCTATCCAGTACTAATTTTATAGTAACAAAACGACTTGCTGACTTAAAAAAATCATTTATTATTTTGGTTAAAGGAACAAACTTTATCTTTCAACAGCATATTTTAGCATGGGCAAACTGGCCAATATTGAATATTTTAATATTCAGAAAAATGTCTGCTTTGAAATCAAGATACAATTTAAATTAGCCACACAGCCACAGTTAAAAATCCTTCAGTGTAGGGTTTGTTTTCATAAAAGTGACTTTCTGAGATGTCTTTAAGGTAAGTCAAGAAAGAGGCCTTGAATTAGTAGAAGTGCTGTTAGAGCAAGTGCTATTTGCTGATGTCATTGTGTATTTGGAGAAGTGCTTTGTCATGGATTGGTGTAATTGCTGGTTTGTGTTCGGGGTGCACTCAGCTTAAAATGTGAATAATGTGATAATGATCTTTTGTCTAAGAACATTTTCGTTAAATTAGACATTTAATCAGCTTCAGCATCGCAATGATAGCCCAGGTTATTTGCATGACTTCAATAATAATGACAGACTATTGTGAAGTCCTGCAAACATGCTGGTAACGGGAAAGAATGTTGTTCGGCTAGGTCACAATGTCGCATGCCTTACGTCGTTTAATCAGCTCTTACTGGTGAGACATAATCCATACATTAATATTCCGGATTTACTTACAGTAGACAGTCAATCACGTCAAAAGATTTCATTACCATTTATGTAGTGGCGACACCCTATGGACGAATGGTGTAACTGCAGTTTGTCATCTGACCAATGATGTGTTTAATGCCTTTCTAATCAGCTAAGACTCGAAAATAGCCAAAACAAATGTACAAAAGTAAAAGATTATCTAAAAATAGTTTGTATATTATAAGTATTTTATTTGTGCACTCTAGTACAACTGTCCTCAGCAAAATCCATTAAAATTTGATTATGTCTAAACTGAAAATTCTTAATTAAATCCTGTTGTCTGCAAATGGTGTACTTGAACCTACTTTAAATGGCTGTTAATGATGCATATACCTTTACCTAAATGCATATAGATCCACATGAACTCAAACGTTTAAATTAGCAATTATTTAAATAATTGTGAACCACTGACTTCACAATCACTCTCACACTTCATTTGACATCAGCTGTCCAGACCCACAGCTGCCTGTGCTTCCTCAAATCACACCAAACACACTCAACTCCACTATCAGTGGACAAGCTGGCTGTTACTGTGACTAAAAAACAGTAAACTTCATCATATCTCTAAAAGTCATGATGTTCTAAAAATGAAATGAATGCCAGATACAGTACAAATCAGTAAACTGTGGTCTGGTTGTGTGACATTTTACCTCTATCTTATATACATTCTCTATGTTAATTACAGTGTATGGTAACCTGCAACAAAGGTGCATTTGATTAAAGATAATTATATTGTTGGTTTGTCTTTTGGACATGTTTCTCTTTTCCTGTTTTATTCAGGCACAGCGCTGCTCTGGGCTCACTTTCTATGGTTAAATGCTTGAATAGAAAGCTGTGTCGCGGCCTCGCTCATTATCAACTGACCATATTGGTATTTACACCATCGCGGCGGGTTGACCTCAGCGTGTTCACGGCTTCACTCCTCAAACCCACTTAGTGTAGGATATAAATGCACTGTGCTGGCCTGCCAAAAAAAAAACTGGTTCTTTCTTTCTGAAAAGACTCCGAGGCCGAACTTTTGTTGATTGGTTGCAACGTGGAATGCTGGACAAGATAACAGAATCTGAAGGCTCATTAGAAAATGAGGCCTTCTCAGCACACACACTGTTTGGAAAATCTCTTTATCTCTGATTGATGAATTGTACACAATAATGACACTGGCTGCAATGATGGAAAATGAAACTGAATCTAATTCAAATTATTACATTTTTCAATATACAAAACAGAAGCATACAAAGAAGTGTTGGGCTATTTGAACTAGAGGTGAAGGATCTTGCAGAAAATATCATTTACTAAGACTATATAATGATCTTTACAGGATATACAACACAGCTACAATCATGATTACAATCAGACATTTGGGGGGAAAAAATAAAGAAAAAATGGTGGATTTAATCTAACAATATTTTTACATTTTGTCTGATGCTGTAGGTCTGAAAGTTGTAATGGTGCAAAACACTGGCAAGTCAATTTATTTAAAAAACAAAAATAATGAATTGTGAAGGGATTTTTGTCCTTAAATAATATAATGGGATATGTGATGTAAACAGCTGCTGACAGAGAATCTGCTGCTTTAATGCTTCTTATACACTCAAACATGCAGTAAACACTCGATACTTGGTCTGAAATATCCAGAAATGGTGCGTTGAAAATTGATTCAGTTCTTCACACTGAAGCATCATTCCTCCACTGCAGCATTTCCATGGTGCTGTGTGACTGTATAAATGTGTGTTTCCCATCACCACCAGCTAAGCCAGGGAGAGGCAACAGTGTGAGAAGACGAATGTATAACGGGCAGGTGATGATGCTTCATTCAAAACCTTCCATTTAGCATTAAAGCACTGGAAGAAAGCAAAGATTAGACTACCTTTGTTGCTGATTAGCATTAAACACACAAAGCTGTTGCTGTTCATTTGACCGGAATCATCGTTTCAAAAGACAAATGATTTAACCCACCTGCTTGGAGAGTGAGTAATATAGATTTAAAAGTAGATATTTATCAGTTGAAAATTGTACATTACCTACATTAATTAATACAATTTAGAATTTAACACGTTTATACTTAAAAGGATGTAAGCAAATAACAATAGCACTTGAGTCTCTATGAGGGGATTTTCCTTTGAAGGCAAGGCTGAGGGAAACAGAGCCTCTGCCCCAGTAAAGGCCTGAAGCGCCATTGCTGAAAGGACAGGGAGTTCTGAGGAATAATAGAAAAGCAAATGTTGAAAAATGAGAGCTTAGAAAACGAGAAAATTTCATAGACTCTTTAAGGATAGTATTAATGAAATTCCCGGGAGAGAAGAGGAAAACAAAGAAGGGGAGTGCGGGGTATCAGCTGAGGTCAAATTTTGTCAACCTGAGTTAGGTCCAGATGAGTGCACTGAAGCTGACCTGTGTTCCAAGTGTAAGCCTGCATCAGCCTGTTTAAAAAGCCCACTTTCTTTCCCACTCCTTGATGCCATTATATCTCCAGTGGGCCATGTGCTTATAGTTGACAGCCTCCTACCCTGACGACATTATTTTTTTTACAGCTACCCAGCAATGTGCGATGTGGTAACAAATTAGACTTTTCAACAACCTGCAACAATGGGAGAAATTCCAGTCTTTGGAATTTATCTTTCAAAGGCCTTTTTCACTTGAGCCCAGGGCTCCTATAGGATAAAAGCTGTTCTATCTATCTATCTATCTATCTATCTATCTATCTATCTATCTATCTATCTATCTATCTATCTATCTATCTATCTATCTATCTATCTATCTATCTATCTATCTGTTTTTTTACTTCTGTCCCGTTCACATCTTTGGATATCCACCTTGTGTTGAAAATTAGGTACTACGCCTTTAGTGTCCACTGAAATGAAGGTACACATCAGTAGTTTGTTAAAGCACAAAAGTTTTGAAATCCAAGAAAAAAGTATTGTTTTATTTTTTTTGAAGATGTAGATGCATTAAACGCATCATAAATCTTGAGAACATTTCATCTGACATATCAGTGAACATCTGGCATCTCTCATTTCCTGTCATAGATGAAAATCAATGTATATTGCATGTCACACCGCAGAGAAACAAGTATGAAATAGAAAAACACAATTACACAGGGAAGCATTGATTTGCAGCCTCTAAGTCTTGATTTGGGTGACTTGCTAAAACCCTCAGATGCAGTCTGAAAACACTCCCCTGCCAAAATAACCAAAGTCCATTAAAATGAAGTTGGCTACTCTGCCCTCCTCTTTATAACTCTATTAAAAGTGAAACAGTCACTTTTCAGCGATACTGTCCTTTCTTCCTGCAGGCCAATACACGATGAGATTCCTTGGTGCACACAGTCACACAGGCTTTTAGACACTCATTAGCCCATACTCATACAATAAGTGTCACCTTCCATTACATGGTGCTGGGCTGGATATCAGGATTGGAAACCTACCAAATCTCCATGCAAGGGGCATTACCCCCTCATTCACAGTATTGTCTTTCAACTACAATGTTGAATTGTTTTCTATTTTCTCATTTCAGCTCTAAAATATCCATATATTGCTCAATATGAATCGCTTTGCAAACAGTACGTTCTCAGTGAGGCGAAAACAACCCGGCAGACTTCACACCGGCAAGGTGAAAGTAAAGTGACACGCATTCCTTCATGGTGTGGATCTTCATGTTAACTCTGGGGTTTGTTTCAGAGCAGGCAGCTGTTTAAGGATCCTCCACACCCCACCCTATTCAAGTCTGTTGTCTCGCATATGAACAGCACATGCAGACTTGTAAAAAATCTTAATTAAGACTCTTAATTCTCCATGCCATCGCCTGACTGGGGCTGTGCACTCACGTGAATGCTGGCTGGGGGGTAGGTGATGTTTTCTTTGTTTTTCTTGGCTCTCACGTGAAAGGGTGTGAAGATGATTTATCCATCTCCGAGATCAAAACAGGGTTTGAGTAAGTTTAGTTGCACAGCACACAACATATGGCCAGATGCCTTCTTAAATTCTAAGCCAGCTGGTAGATAAAATTAATTAAAATGTGAATTCTAACAACTGTAAATAAAACTGTTACCTTTTCTTTCTTGTCTCTCTCTTTTTGTATGCCATGTGTTTGTCAGAGGCGTCACCCTTTTTCCTAATTCTGCTGTGATGCTTCAGTACACTGTACATCACCACACATGTAAAAACATGAAGTGACAAGTCCTCGCCACGATAAATGTGATGTACTCCTGGGTTTTGTCTGCAGCTCTTTGGTTTCGGAGGCTTGTCGCTCTGAACGGTGGCCCTGTCGTCCTCCGCGTGCAGCAGATGCCCAGGCAAAGGCTTGTGACAGATGAGCAGAAAATGAGCGTGAAGTTAAACAGGCAAAGCCCCACCACGCTGCCATGTGACAGGATGATGGCGCATACGCAACCATTACTGACTCCACTTAAGCCAGCAGAAAATACTCAGCACTGATGTCTGTGAAATCAAGTTTAATCAGACTCAAAGCAATATTTAGAAGTGCACATATGATGACAAAAACCTGTCAGAAATAGTGATAAACCTCTCACAGAGTATAATGTGTCGGAGTCCGTCAATGCTGTCTTCAGCTACTTGTACTCCTCTCTGCACCCTAACAGACCTTCGACCTCAGTCCTTCCTGCCTGTCAAGGGTGCCAGTGATCGTGAGTCAGGCATAAGGAGGAACATGCCAAGAAGATGCTGCCCTGCTTCCCACCCCGCCCACCCCCCCCATTCCAGAACCATTTGGACCACAGGGAATGGATTAATCACATTAGAGGCCCAGAAGAGAGATGGGAAGTAGACAGTACCGTGACAGCCGGGGTAGCACTGGCACGACTAATCCCGTTAGGCCGAGGAAAAAGGGGGACGCCATCGCGCCTACGAGGCAGAGAAAGAAAAAAACATTTTCCCAGGAATGAGTTCACCTGTATGGTAACACAGAGGAGTTGGCCTCGTTGATGCTTATTAGAAGAAACAATCACACTTGGCACAAACTTTTTTTTTCCTGCTGGGCACCACATCATTGTCAGCCCATGAACAAACTCAGTGGCAGACAGTGGCATTGCATGAGATCCCTTTTCATGCCACGGTGAAGCAGCCCCTTTAAACCCTGTGCTATCAGTCTCCCAAACAGTGAGAAGATGGGGAGGGGTGCTGTAAGAAGGATAAAGCTTACTTCATCTGCCATTGTAAATGCACCCGAGTTCAACCTTAATGTAAACCTTTGCGGGCAGAATGTGAATAGGATGCTCTCTATAAAAATATATCCTGCTGGGTAATCCGGCAGATGGCCACAGCGGCGGACACGAACAGCGCGGCTGGCCACTGCAGGGGTAACAGGGAATGTCCGATCAGCAGCCACTTGTCAGCCTGGGAGATGGAATCAAGATTCCTCGCTTCCCTTAGCAACGCTGGGAAACAGAGCCGTCAGTTTGGATCCATCAAGTTTCCACTTAATCTCACCCACAACCTTTTTCTCCCCATTTTCTCTTTTTTTGTATCTCCCCCTTTTGTTGTAGGGATTAAGTCAAGTGGTAAAACAGTGATTTAATGATCTTTCCATGGCTATGTGCACTACTTAAACCATGAGACAAACAAGCCGAGGCATTCTAAGAGTCACCCCTTTTAAAGGCGGCTGCTCAGGAACTGTGAAGCTTTTGATACGGCGTTAAGCTCTGGCCGTTTCTTTCTACCACTGTCGTGTGGTTTGTTGCGCTCAGCTATGGGAAAATTTAAGTCTGTGTTTTGTTAAGGCTCATTACAAACAGGAGGAAAGGCTGTTGGATAATTACTTGGTGACAGCTTTATAATGATAAATTGTGGCACATTTTAAAGAGTTGTTAGTGCAAAAATTTTCTGTCAAGACTTTTGAAAATTCTTGATTACATTAATGTCCTGTATTCACATTTAGCCATTGAAAGAGCTCAAGCCAAGTACGGCTTTTATGTAAGTTTTTAATGAAGTGGCTTATTTGACTGGAACCTTTATGATGTTCTACTTATTTGTTGTTCATGGAGTATGAGGATGCAGTGACCTTTAAACTGTAAAATCAATTCATCTGTCAGTCAAAACTGATGCTGATGCAATTAGTTTTTACTGTCTGTCCATTTCTTTGTTTGCCTGTTAGTGAAATAACTTGAAACTTGTTGGTGAAAAAACAGTTAGGAACAGATTTTAATGAAATTTTCATCAAATGTTGATAATAGTGCAAAGAAGAGCTGAGTCTGTTTTGGTAACGGACTTCTGGATTACCGTTTGGATTCAGCAATTTTTTTTGAAGGATCCTTTATCATGGTTAGACAGGGCCATATATCAAAGTTTGATCCAGATCCTGCCAAAATTCTGGATTCCACAATCCAGAACGGGAAAGAAAAACTAAAAATGAGGGTGTCCATGGGATTATCAACACTATAAGGTGACAAATAAAGATACAGCTGGAAGTCTGCTGAACCAATGGACATCCAACAAATGGTTTTTTATTATTTAGATCAGTTTAGTTTTATTTATTGTCACAAAGGGAAATTTTCAAATCAAGCAATCGAACATAAAACATACAGATAAAAGCATAAACGGTAATGACGTCAGTTAAGATGCCAGTGATCTTTAAATTTAGGACATTAGGTACTGTACAAGATGTATAAGATTAAAAAAATCTCTCTCTGGAATAGTTAGGATAGGTATAGGAGTAGGATAAAATGATTCCAAATGCAAAAGGAACTTTTTATGATCGATGAATCGATAAAAGTAGGAAGTAAGTATGTAAGTTGTTATATGTGGAGAACTGAGCGACTTGGCAGAGGTCTGCACTTTCTGAATGCTTTTCTTGTTTATTGGGATTGTGTGGAGCCCTTCCTGGATAACAGCAACAATATTTCTGCCGCCTCTTTGGTTGAATTGTCGATGTCTGTCACAGCTGCGGAAACAGGCCTGTTTTGCATGTTGTTGCTTTGAGTGCTGCTGCCAGAGCTGGTAGCACTGGAAATGCTTTCTATTATCCTGGTCTCCATCTTTGAAACCCTGGTGAATGGAGAAGGCTTCTCCTTCACAGTCAGACCAAGAGTTTCCACTTGCTGTGGGCCTGGAAAGTTGCCAATCTTGCAAAAAGTGAATGAATTGAAGAAACGGAGATCCTCAGGTTTCTGCTCTGAGCACAGGAGTCCTTTGAAAAGAAATATTTAGAGTATTAAATGTGAGCACATATAACTGTAATAAGCGCTAAACACCCTTGAAGTACTGGAAAGTACCGGTACTTCTGATTTAAGTAAAAAAAAAAAAATCTGATCTGGCCAAAAAACAAGAAAAGAAAAATTTGGTGCAACTTACCGGGTTAACTTTTGCTTACCTGAGAAAAAGAAGCCATTAGGGTGCAACTTATTTGTATGAGCTTGGTTAAAGTACTGATGGTGCATAGCTTTTGGATTTCGGTCCACTTTTGCATGGTAGCTTTTTTCAGGTAGTTGGAGCACATTTTTCTTCTCCATCCATGGCTGTGGCCGGGCATCTGTACTGAGGTTCACCTTGCATTTGTATTTTCCACTGTGCCTCTTCACAAGGGGAAGAAGGTCAGGTTGGCTCCTTTTAAAGTTGGGGTGGAAATATTCATGAATGTTGGGCCTGTCTCTTGTACAAATTTGGGATTTCCTGAAGCCATACATATGAAGTTGCCGCACAAAGCTTGTGAATGCGGTAGCTTTGAAGCTTTTCAGTGACAAAACCTGACTTCCTATCAGATTTTGTTTGACGATGATTCCATCACCATGGCTGTTCCAGATGATGGCACTGATTTCAACGTTGTTGACCAGGTGCCATAATTTCATAGGGAAGATGTTAGGTTTCATCGAATGTTCCATTGTTTGTAGTTTTGGATCTGTAAAGAGAGAAACACTCACAATTTTATCAGCATGTTGCCTAAAAAATACGTCAGCCAGTTTAGTTCTAAACAAGATACAAAATTAATTCACTGGGTTTTTCATCAAAGGCTAAACACAACTGTCTCTAATCAGTTAAGTAAAGAGCATCACATCACCATAATTTAAAGACACAGCCATCAAGCCAAATTAAATTCAAACATTGAATACCTCAACATACACGGTAGATGAAATCTCAGTTAAGTTGTTTTTAATCTCTCTGGTCAAAAGTGCTCATTCAATGTCTTGGGTTTTGTCTACAGTGTCCAGTTATACCTTTATTGTGGTCTTTGATGTTACTAGCCTTTGATTAAAGCTCAAAGACATTTCCACAGACTTTAAACAATCAAAGGCTTCAGCATGTGCTTTTATTCTTCCTTTAGTACATCCTATCACCATGATACACAAACAACACCAACAGAAACAAGTTAACGGAAATGTGATTCCTACAATACAAAGTTTGGATTCATCCATGTGTCCCACCAGATATACATTTCATCAGTTCTTTTTTTCCCTCTATATAAACACACTGATCAGTCATTAGACGTGTCTAAGGAAACATCCTCTGTCAAATTTTTGTTCCCAATCAAATTAACATTGGACTCTGTGGGGAGAAGCATGGAGTCGTGGCAGTTGGTGCATTTATAGAGTAAAAGTCCCAAAATGGAGGGAACGTCCATGCTTGAAACATGTTCTGTTGCCCTGTGTCAAAAACTGTTACACATGACAGTGAGAGCTTCTATGAATTTTAACTCCAACATTTGAGGCATTGAATGATGTTACTACATCAACATATGGTGGACCTGTGACCCCTTGAAGTGTTCCAGCTTTTATGTTCTTTTTGGCCTTCAACTGTTACAGTTGTTGCATTGAAATATGGAAAGGAGAAAATAAACATAAAGAAGATAAAGAAAATGGCTGGAGTCCAGCCCAGAGACAATCTGATTAGGTTGAGTGTTGGTTATGTTTTGCTGCAGTTACATTCTTATAATAACTTGAAGTACTCAGGTCAGGTCCTGGTCTTATTATATTGAAAGGTGCTTATAGATAGCAGCAAGATGGAGGCATTTCATCACCAAAAGAAAAATATAAGAAGTAATTTCTTTTATCTTAACATGATACAACATTTGGAAAGCCATAATCAACAATAGATTCATATCTAAAAAAGATTTTTTTTTTTTTACAAGACACAGTAGTCTGACAAGATCTAAATCGTGGAAAAATATTTTGTGAAAGCATGTAGATAGTGCATGTAGATTTTGTGAATTTCTTTGCAATATGCATTATGTTGGTTGGTTGAATTGGACTCACACACCTGATGGACAAGGGGAAAAAATCATCCTATAAAATCACAATGTACTACTTATAAGAGATTAAGCTCCCTTATGTGGGTTATACAACTCCCACATGATGCCATCTGTGAGAAAATGTGTGTGTGTGTGTGTGTGTGTGTG
>BJFM01003847.1:0-15245 GCA_016586285.1 Arothron firmamentum | reverse complement strand
ATTTTCAGGTTGCTACAGCCAGCGGCATCCGTCTCTCAGATCTGACTCTCATCACCTGACACCATCTGCATGCCAACAGCACCACAAGAGCCTCTTCAGGCTGGTTGGGACACATGCTGCACACTGCAAGTGTGGAGGAACAAGAGCCAGGAGACATCCTGACTTGCACAATTGGTGCTAGGAGGTCAATCCTTTGACCTTCTAGCACCTCTGCACACAAACACACACCTACTCAAACACACAGGGGGTCTAGAAAAGCCACCTGTGTGTATAATGATCAGGGTGAAGCGGTTTACTTTACCTGACTGATGATGCTCCAGCTGTCAGAGAAGCAGAAAGGCTTTGTTGAGGTGGATTTGCTGCCTATAGGCTGTGGCAGGCAGGCATAGGTCCACTCCATGGGTTATGCATTGCCAGCACATAATGACAGAGGGAAGGTGCATCCTGTGACCTTTAGACTTTAAAACAAATCCTCTTCTCAGCTTTGATGACCTGACACTGTCATGATGTCATTGGACAGGTTCAATGTGCCAGATGACGTGAGTTATCTCAAAAAACAGCTCTGATGTGGAATTGATTGGAAGATTTCTTTGTAGCACTTTTGTACAAGAATTGGCTGATGCAATAGTTAATAAGGCCTTAAACACACTTAAACTCTCGGTCTGCTTCCTCTTCCTTCAAGGATTCAAGGATTCAAGGTGCTTTATTTGTCATACTGACACACATTTACATATGAAACAGTACAGAATGTCTCTTTCAAGGTCTCAGTTAGCCCAGTAAATATCTAAACTATATTGCTATTCTTAAATCTAACCTACACAGTAGATATATAAAAGAGAAATAATTACCTGTATATAAATCTACAAATATAATAAATAAATAAATAAATAAATAGATAGATATATTTCCATTGAATCTAAAAATCTAACAAGCCAAGATCTATTCCTTGAATACTCAGCTAATTCTTTTATGGCACTCTAAGCCAGTAGACAATAAAGGACAGCGTTTTTAAAAAGAAGTTTCACTGTCTTCAAGATCAATTTCATGATCTCTGTGAGCAACTTTACGTGTTACATCAAAACCTTTGGTGACAAACACAATTTCTTTCTTAACAGGCAGAGCATAGCGTATAAATGATGTGAGATCACATATGAAAATACATGAATATATGTTAATGTTTGCATCACTGTGGTTATGTCAGCACTGATAAGCGCTATAAACCCTGAAATGCTGAACATGTGAAGTGTTCAATGTTTAGCACGCCAAGTGCGGTGCATGTATATGGGTATTAGTGCTGACTGATAATGGTTGAGAGTGATTTTAAACTTTGGCTTTGCTCACAAAAAAAATTGTTTTCACGTAGATATGTGTTTTCAGTGTTGGCAGTTTTTAAGGTCAACAAATCTACAGACTTACTTGCCATTTTGCATCCACCTCTAATCAGTCAGACATGTCACTTATTATCCATCAGTTTAGAAGTCAGGGGGGGGGGGGATATCTGCTTCAGTATTTAGTATGTAGTTGAAAAATATCTACTGCATGGAGTTTAGTTGACATTTTTATGTTTCTGTTTCTCTATCTATCTTTTTAATCAGTTATGCATCATAAGGTGTTAGTATTCAACTAGATGGGGGGATTCTCCTGAAACATGATCACAACTTTATTGAATTGTTGCCACTCTCTGGCCAGACAACATTTGCGTTGACAGCTAATTGCTGCAGAGATTGAACTTGTGGTTTATTTTGATATCTGAAAGGTCTATCCACCGTTTATTCTACCCCAATGCAAACATTAGAAGGACAGGAAGAATGTACATCAAGCACCAAAGCACTGGAAGTTGTAAAAGGTAATGGCAGCATCTTCTGATGTTTGGAAAAGAGCTACAGTCCAACCATGTGCCTCTTGTCCATTATTTGAAGACACCTTGTGTAAGTGGTCGTATCTTTTTACAGCATTTTTAATGGTAATGGAGGAAAATGATGGCACACATGATGATGCCGCTCTTTTCCACAAGGCGATAATGGTAGTCACATGCCATTATAGGCAGGAGAGAGATGTCCATAATACCAGAGGAAAAGACAGAGAGAGGAAGCAACAAGGCACTGGCTTAGAGGGTGTATTAAAGTGATTAGAGATGCAGGGTTAAGATGGGAGCCCTTAGCTCAAGTGGAAAAAATAGGAGATGGAGGGATGGAGAAAGGGATAAAAATGTACAATGAGCAGGGAGGGAGGGTTAAGATGGAAGGTCCAACTCTGTTTGACTCATTGTGTCTCCCCAAGGTACAGATGAGACATAAGAATGATATTCAGTGAAGGGGAGTGTATTTATCTAGCTGTCCACCCCACTTAGCCCAGTGAATTCCTTTGAATAGCTTAGTCGTTACACTTATCAAAATTTTAATTTTAAAATTTGTACTCATTTATTTGACCACTTGTAGTGTCCCCCAACCCCCCGGTTCATTAGCTTAATTATATTTGCTTATGGGCTGCATTTACACATTGGCAATAGGATTTGCATGTGTGCCTTATATCTTAAACCTACACGTTTTTGCAGAAAATTTTCCTCTGTTGGAAACACCCCACTTTTAGCTCTCAGGTAGCCACTTCATCGTACCTCCTTGTGTTTTTTTTATTTAAGTTTGATCTGAATTTAAGCTTTATCATGAAATGCATCTCTACATCAATTTTCCTTGTGATTTCACCTCTAGTGTGCTGGCCTCTGACCCAGTGCAGCAGTGTGGGATGGAATCTCTTTGTTGTTGTCTTCAAAACGTTTTAAATCTGAAATAAAAGCAGATACTCAGTTTTGGTCTAAATCATTGGCAGGCCAAAGAGAAAACGACCGGACTGGAAGTCATTACTTTTTCGAGAAGTAACTAAAAACAGTAATTGTATTATTGTGGATAAAATCACCCTCTAGTGCATTTAAATCAAATCTACTTTTTATTGTCATATTAAGACATAAGTAAATCATTTAGTTAAAACATTTTATATCAACCCAAGTTATATTGTGGCATGTAGTTACTCTTGCATGCACATAATTATTTAGTGTAATTCCAAATGATTAATTTTCTAAAATTAGAATATAGTGGGTTTGTGTGTGCTGGTCCTGCACACACACACACACACACTCACACACACACACACACACACACACACACACACACACACACACACACACACACACACACACACACACACACACACACACACACACACAAAAAACAAGCTTAATATTTCGGAACACCTGTCTGGTCTGTTTTGGCCCTGGAACAGTGGGGAACCCTTTTATATGCATTGAAATCTATTCACTGGAGGTCCCGAAATAAGGGTCATTACCTCACTGACAGTGCGCTTTGCAGTGCGGCATGCTGCCTCCAGCCGTGCTGACACCAGAATGCCTCAGTTGGTATGAATATGAAATTCAGCTTCCTTAAGTTAAGTTGAGCAAAAGTGAGACCCGGACTTCTAAAGGTGGCATGTGTGAATTTGAGACAGGTCTCTAATTAATATGTTTACATGTATGAAGTATGTGCTCTTCTTTCCTTTTTTCTGTTCTTCCCTCCTCCTCCTTCTTTACCCAGCCAACCATCAGCAGGAGGGTCCCCCATATGAGCCTTGTCCTGCTTAAGGTTTCTTACTGTTAAAGGGGGAGTCCATAGCACCATTGCCTGTTAGAGGTCAAGCCCTTGGTTTCACCTAGAAACAATTTTCTTTGTAACAACCACTGTATGAATAAGGATGAACTGAATTGAATTGACAAAACCCTGAGACTCTGTATCACGGGAAAGGGGCGAGGTGTGTTATGGGGCCCTGCAGGAGCAGATTGAGTGGACCAGGTGGTATGGCTTGGCACTGGCATGCGGGACACTCAGAGAGAGCTTCTATGTTTAGTCCCTACATGATGTTACACGTGCTGTAAGTGGTGTTCCTAAGTGGTGTTCTGTCTGTGGCCCCTTACAATTGACGCTTTACATTGATGTTGCCAATATATCAATATTTTTAACATTATACCAGACTATTCAATCTAAAATTGTTGGGAGTGTGTAATCAATAATTAGGAAAAGTGGTTTAAAAGGCCTCGGTTGTTTACCAGATTTTTCTATACTGCTTTCACTTGAAGGAAAACTCCAGAATAATTTCTTTCTTTTCCTTTCCTCAATTGTTTTGGTCTCTTATTAACAATAAATATGCATTTTAACAAAATGAACTTTTATTTCCTGAGATAATTATGTGAAAGGTAAAGAAGGCAAACACTTTTGCCTTTTTTTCAGGTTACATCACATGTGTACATCACATGACATAAATTGTTCATAGCAGTGTCTAATCAAACAGCAATGGCAGGAAATTGAAGGAAATGGTTTGTGCTGTTGGGCATGGAATCATTTGATGTTTCTACCCATTTGTTTGAGCATTGACACAAGTTGGTCGCTGATGCCTTTGAAGTTTTTCCCTACTGTTTTGAGCTGGAAAATTACTGACTATTCAGACCGGGATATGGTTGTCAAGGTGAAAACGAAGGACAGACAATTGACTGAGTGAATGAGCAAAACTGAGCAGCAAACCACAGCCCTTAGCAGGATGCCACTGTACTGACTGACATGAAATCCTTGTGTGGAGCCACAGTGAATGGTTTGAGACACAATAACTCCAAGATGTTCTTGCAGTCAGACAAAGGTAGTTAAATTTGTAAAACTACAGAGATGAAAGTACAAAGTAAATCCACCAAATTTAGAAGAGGCTAGTGGAGAGTCAACATTTCAATTATTATATGAGGGCCCTATTGTGATTTGTGGTTTTGGCTCAGTTGTCTTGTTAAAACTTTATCCCTAGTAGTGAATTGCATTTTTTGCCCATTTTAAACTTTGTTTGTTGTATGGAGCCTTGGGTAATTGTTGTTGTGGCATCCAACACTGTGAGACTGGAGACACAAAAATCTGCAACTTATGTGGAGATAATACCTTTTCTTCCTCTCCCTGTTTGTTGACATTTGCATGAAGAGCTGCAGCTATTGCTGTTACTGATTTTTATCTAAAATACCAGGACACAGAGCTCCTGGGTCTTTTTATGGGGCATGAAGGGGTCTTAAATCAAGGGTTTGCTCTTTCCAACTCCTCTGTCTCAGGTTCCTTACGTTATCTCACATAATTTTAGCTTCTTCCTTCACATTTATCATCCACTCTGCCACTTCCACTACTCTTCAACTGTCTTTCAAACCTTAAATCTAATCCACAATCGCCCACCACCACCACCAGAACAATGAACACACCAAATCTATCAATCTTCCAAGTTTTTTAGCATTTTGCCATCTCTGCACAGAATGCCTGTTATTCAGACAAGTCAGTTTGCACTGCACTTTCACGTGTTTGAGACCTCACTGGTGGATAAGTGGCGCCTATATGTGCATCTGTGTAGTAGTGCAGTGTGAGAGCTTTGCAGGCCTGTCATGGGCAATGATTGAGTCCAGACGTTGTGGGTTCCACTTTTCACCGCTAGTCCATCCCCCACCCTTATGTTAGTGGGTTTAAAGTATCTCGGCTTCTTTGTGGGCAAGGCCACGTGTCCCGAGGGTGCAGTAAAATGATAGGGCAGCACAGGGGGCTCAGAACACCCCAGAGGAAGGTCAGAGGTCTGAGTCTGGTCCCTACCAAATGAGGATCGACGGTGTGAGACAAAAAGATTTAAGGTGGGGCCATGCCCTAGAAGTCATTACTGCTAGGGCGCGCGTGCGTGCGTGTGTGCGTGCGTGCGTGCGTGTGTGTGTTTGTGCGTGTGTCAGCGTGTAGATAAACAGATAAATAAAGGGATCTTTAAAGGGATCTCAGATTTTTAATACCTGAAATTTATTGGATATTATTTACTGTCTGTGCTTTGCTATTCACAACATTAACAGTTCATAAAAGATGGACATTTTGAGCATGTTATACAAAATAAAAAATTGCTAAAACCTAACATTCCCATAACAATTAGCAAGACTGAACTCATCTCTGCACAGGTCTGCTTAACGGTAAAGATCAACTGCATGTGTACCTTAACAATCAATAGTTCAAGTCAACATTTTCAACAGGATACTTTGGAGTTTACTTTTATGTTGAAACACTGTGATGCAGGTGGGTTGTTTCACAAAATTCTGTCCCCTTTGTTCTCCAAACATACCTTTGCCCAAAGGTATGACAAAGAGTTCTATTTTAATGTCATCACTCCACATTACTTGTTTTGAAAATGAATTAGGCCTGTCTTTGTTCTTTTGCAAACTTCCGATGTTGAATTTTTTTGGTGAAGATACAGGAGAGGTTTTCTTCTAATCATTCATTCATAAAGGCCAAATTTGTGTATGTGTAGCTGAACAACTGTACAGAGCGGCAGAGTCTGCCACATCTTCCTGGAGGTCTTTTGTAGGACAGTGTTGGAGTCTATTCCAGCTGTCTTCAAGCCAGGGCAGGATTTCTCTGGACAAGTCACCAGCTCATCACAGGGTCAACATAGAAAGATAAACAACCATTCGCATGGCCAATTTAGAAAATCCAATTAGCCTACCCCCTAAATACACGTTTTTGGACTGTGGGAGGAAGGCCGAATTCCTGGAGAGAACCCATGCAAGCACAGGGAGAACAGAAACCCCCTGAGAGCCTTGCTGTGAGGTAAAACTTCTCACCAAACCACCACCGTGCCGCATTTGATCACATTGTGAACTGAGGGAATGTGTACCTGATTATGCTTTGCTATCTTCTTATACCCCTCTATTGTGTTGGGAACATCAATCATTTTGATTTTGAGAGTGGTAGACAATCAAATTTCTGGAAAACATGCTGATTTTTGGGATTGGAGATTGTCTGAGATTGTTTTAGCCTTAGTCTCAGGCTAAGGTGTGATATCGTGGTCAAATTTTTCTGAGAGCTCCAATCTGCCAGTGTTCCCATTCTTTTGCAGGATGCTGCATTCCCTTTTACTTTGTAAAATTATACAAAATGACATTTACAAAAGTATTTCATGTTAAACTTTATGCTTTTTGGAAATCATTTCATCTTCCACTTGCTTCGCTGTTTGCGGTAACAGAAATTTTGACCAGGGGTGACAACATATCCCACTGTATTTGAACTGATCATATAAATGTCTGTATAGGCGTATATTCTGTTTATGGGATAGCATTCTGTCGTGTGACATATTTCATGATATATTTCAGACTATGAGCTTAATTTCTCTCAGCAGGCCATAAGATGGACAACAGCAGGGTCGGTCTATTACCTGGGCTCAGATGCTGGCCAAACACTGGCCCTCGTATTGGATTCAAGGATTCAAGGAGCTTTATGGTCATACTGGTACACGTTTGCACATGAGACAGTACGAAATATCACTCTCAAAGTCTCAGTTAGCCCAGTAGATCTAAGCTGTGTAGTTGTTTTCTCTTGCGCTGACCGACCCAGTAGGTATACAAAGAGACATAAATACTGTATATAAATCTAAACAAAAAACTAAACAATACATACAAAAAAATTAATGCCTATCTAATCTAAACAACTAACTAACCTAGATCTGTTCTAGTGCTATACAGTGCAATTGTGTCGACAATTAACTTTGTTTTGAGTATTTACAGTAGTATAATATTTGCAGTGGTATAACAGTACAGTATTATACTTCCAGGGAAGAGTATTGCAGATGCATTAGTGTCTGTGTTTGCTCCAGCAGTATTGCACATAGCCTTAAAGTGATACAGCAACAGTGTGAGGTGAGTTTGTGTGGTAACCATCTACAGAGCACCTCTAGAGTTCAGCAGTCTCACAGCCTCTGGGAAGAAGCTGTTCCTCAGCCTGGTGGTCTTGCTCTGGATGTGCCGTAGCCTCCTGCCTAAGGAGAGGGGTTCAAACATTCTGTGTGCTGGGTGGGTGGGGTCATCGATGATGTGGATGGCCCTCTTTCTGCATCTTTTTTTCATAAATGTCCTTGGTGCTGGATAGGTCCCACCCCACGATTCTCTTCGCAGCTTTCACCACCCTCTGTAGAGCCTTCCTGTCAGCAGCAGAACAGCTGCCGTGCCACACGATGTTGGTGGTGAGGATGCTCTCTACTGCGCTCCGGTAGAAGCACTTCAGGACTGGGCTTCCTAGTCCTGCACGTCTCAGCTTCCTGAGGAAGTAGAGCCGCTGGTGGGCCTTCCTGAGCAGGTAGGAGGTGTTGCAGCTCCAGGTGAGATCCTTGGTAAGGTGTACCACCAGGTTCCTGTAGCTGGAGACCACTTCCACAGCTGCTCCTCTGATGTGCAGGGGGGGAGGGGAGTGTCTTTTCCTCCTAAGGTCCACCACCATCTCCTTGGTCTTATTGACATTGATGCAGAGGTTGTTCTGTCTGCACCACTGCACCAGATGTTCCACCTCCTCTCTGTATTGGGACTCATCATTGTTACAGATGCATCCCACCACTGCCGTGTCTTCTGCAAACTTCACAATGTGACAGCTCGGGTGTTTCGTCGTGCAGTCGTATGTCAGCAGGGTGAACAGGAGGGGGGAGCACGCAGCCCTGTGGCGAACCAGTGCTGAGGGTGATGGGGGTAGGAGACGGTGTTGTTGATCCTGACAGTCTGCGGTCTGTCTGCCAGGAAGTCCAGGACCCAGTTCCCTGTCGTTGCAGTCAGTCCTAGGTCCGTCAGTTTCTGCGCCAGGGATGATGGTATTGAAGGCTGAGGTGAAGTCCAGGAAGAGCAGGCGGATGTATGAGTTCCTGCTCTCGAGGTGGGTGAGGGATGTGTGGACCACAGATGAGATGGTGTCATCAGTGGAGCGGTTCCTCCTGTAGGCATATTGGTGGGGGTCCACTGTGATGTCTATGGAGTCCTTGATGTGTGCCATGACCAGCTTCATGACTATCGGTGTGAAGGCTACAGGCCGATATTCATTCAGGCCCGTCACCAAGTGGCTCTTGGGGACCGGGATGATGGTGGCTGTCTTCAGGCAGGTTGGGACTGTTGCTAGCTGCAGTGAGGTGTTGAAGATGTCTGTTAACACCTCAGCCAGCTGGTAGGTACAGTCTTTCAGTACCCGCCCTGGGACGTTGTTGGGGTGTGCAGCTTTGCGGGGGTTAATCCTCTGCAGGGTTCTCCTTACATCCGTTGTGGTCACGCTGAGGGGCACGTCATCAGGTGATGGTGTCAGTTTGGTGCTGGTTGGGGTGCGCGGGTCTTCAAACCGGGTGTAGAATTTGTTTAGGGCATCTGGTAGGGCGGGGTCTGTCGGACACTGCGCATTCCTGGTGTTGAAGTTCATGATGCACTTAACACCCTTCCACATGCTTCGGGGGTCACCTGAGGTCAGGTGACCCTGGATCTTCTGAGCATATGTGGATTTGGCTGACTTTACACCCGCGTCCATGGCTCTTGTTGCCGTTGCATCCCCTGCCCTAAATGCAGCATCCCTAGCCTTCAGCAGTGCTCTCACCTCTGCATTCAGCCAGGGCTTCTGGTTGGGGTAGACAGTTATTATTTTTGTGGTGGCAACATTGTCAGCACACTGGGAGATCAATATGCACTCCTAGAGGGATGGTAGTGTCCTGCATCCTCTTCTGTAGTAAATATGCTTAACAGGTGGTGAGGGGGCATATTTAAGTGGGATTATTTTACAAGGGTCTTTTCCGAGGCCTCCTGCAGTCATGGGGCATTAGTGGTGGTAAAGAAGAATGTTGAGGTTATTTACATAACCCCGGTTTTCTCAGTAACATGAGCGAGATGTCTCACTATGGGATGCAAGCCCTCTCGGCAGCCCCTCAGAATCATTAATCTCATTACATCAATTCTTATTGGGTGGTGAACGTGTCTGTCCGTGACAGCCATATGTACCATCCACCTGTGACAAATACCACACACGGACGTCATCACCACCTCATTCAGGATAAGTTCCTCTTCTCACTCGCCCAGGCAAGAAGGGTTGTCTGATGAGACATCTCACATTTCTCAGAGAAACGGGGTTATGGAAATAACCTCAAGTTCTCTTTCATAATTCGCTCAATGTCTCACTATGGGATATCGTAGCTCCAGTATTGCCAGGCAAGTTCATCTTGCATCCACCAACCTCCAGGTAAAAACCCAACCAAATCAGGGCAGCAAAAACGCATGTGCCACACACAGAGCAGAAACGTCTAGCAAATAAAACCAGACGGAAGTGAGCAGCGAGGACCAACTCGCTGCAGTACAGATGTCCTGAAGGCACACACCTTTGACCAAGACCCACAATGTGGCCAAGCCCTGGGTCGAATGTCCCATGTTTCATGCACTTTGGCACCTTGAAATGCGGAACTTGGGAGGCAGAAGACGTGAAGACCTTGCATCACACCAGTTGAGGAAGAGCTGGAAATTTCCTCTTAAGACAGAGCTAGAGTGCTTTGTCTTCTTTCTTTTTGGCCTCGTAATGTTGCTGCATGGAAGCAAGCACCGAGTCAAAGATCCCCTCCAGGACAATGGGCATGTCCAGGATGTCATTCTGTCTGACTGGCTAGTGAGGTTGAGCCATCGCGCTCGTTCCTGCAGAACCATGGTTTCCAGTGCTTTCCCTGTGACCTAGACCGCACAGCATTGGACATGGAGGTACAGGTCTGTGATGACCGGTATTTCCTCCCATGCCGCCAGTTCATGTGCTTATCAGGCTGAGCTACGCAAAGTCTTCGCATAGCTCAGCCTAGTAAGCCGTGAGCAGCAAGAGGACGTTAAATGGTCTGGCCGAAAGCACTGCTGCCTGATACACCTTTTCAGTCAGTGCGGACTGAAAATGGTTGCACTTGGATGGGGCTCACATCGCCGACAACCAGGCTGCAACGAGTGGCTCCTTTGGAGGCATGCGGAGCAATCCCAGACTTTCCATCGCTTCGCAGTTGAAGGATGAGGCTCGGGGGATCAGGCTCCTGCTGCTGTAGCGGCAGTCTCTCCACGAGCGCACCATCTCTTCCAGCAGCTCAGGGAAGACGGGGAGAGGTTGCATCGCCACTCTCCTGGCCAGGGAAAGAGATTGCCTGGCAGTCTCTTTCCCTCATAGTGGGATCTGGTGGTCTCAGCTATGCTGATGGGCCAGGGGACGTCCAGCCGGGCATTAGCACGCTTGCATACATTGAGCATGTCCGAGTTGAGCGAGGGAGAAGCTGGCATGCTGTTCCCATCATTGTTCCTAGAAGCGATGGAGGCTACGGGCTGTGTAGCCCTTGCCGACGTGACAAAAATGTCATCGTTGTGCTCAAATATGAGGAGGTTGGAGGCGACATCATTGTCTTCCCCATAGTCCAAATCCAGTACGTTTTCCTCCTGCAGGGGATGCAGGGCTACATTGAGCTGGGAGCCACAGCTGATGGCAGCCTCGGGAGCCACTTCTGCGGCGTTGTGTGGATCTTTGCTTGAGATTAAACTCCCGCCACGACATGGCCGGAGCCCAGAGTCTCTGTACCCTCTTGTGTGAGGATTTATTTCCTCCATGTCTTGCAAGCTGGTGTGCGACAAGTAGATGAAGGCGGCAGCAGATGTCCTAACTGTGACATGTGGTGAGGTTAGCTGGTGTGCTTATACTCTCATGTGCCCAAACAGCTGTGGTGGGGGCAACGAGCTCAGTGTTGACCGAGCTATGGGGGTGGTGAGGAGAACACTGTAGACACTTAGTCACACAAGCGTAAAAAAGGTAGCGCCCGTCGACAAAGATGATTAAACTATCTTACCTTGGATGCCAGAGATGTGCTTTCAGTGAGAAGAGGTGTCTGAATGAGGTGGTGACATCCACGTGTGGTATTCATTGCAGGTGGCACTGCCTGTCGAGGACGGACACGTTCACCAGCCAATCAGAATTGGCATAATAAGATTAATGCTTCTATGCAGCTGCTGAGAGGCCGTGCATCCCATTTTTTGAGCGAAATATTACTCCAACAATGTGTATTTAGGTGTTGGGGTTGAGTGCTTGTGTGTATTCACCTGCAGGTGTAAACAGAGAAAACTCTAAATCTGTGCATAAAACATTGTGATGCTGGAAAGTGGTGTCATGGCAACCTAACCAACCTCAGTCTCGACACTCTCTCAACCCCATGAGACGGTGACAGCTGAATGGACAATCGAATAATTTGTGATGCTGCTGTGGTTGTGTTGGAGCCGGTTGTGCTTAATGCTTGGATATATATTTTTTTTTTTTTTTTTTTGCTGTTGTCAAGGAGTAGTTATTTGAATTTCTTCCTCTAACACTAAAATTACATGGCATCAGTCTTTCTAAGAGTCTTCGTAGCCCATTTGAGAGTGTTCATCTTTTGACAACATTTAATATGTAGAATTTTGCCTTTTTACATTTTCACTGCACAAGATGGTAGGCAAGCAGACAGGCAGGCCTGTGGCGAGTCCCATGGCAGACATATTTTGTGCTTAAATGTTGTGGTTGTGTGGATGTACTGTAAATATGTGTGTAATTCAGCATCTAGAAATAAAAGCTATGAGTAATTGGATATTTCGAGTCAGATGATGAAGACCTGTAAACCCTGAGGGCAATGGGATGAACTGACTCGGCTGGTCACATGACTCAAGGGCTCACTCCATTAATTGTACCATGCACGTACCACCCTCTAGTGGCCGCAATGTGGAATTACACTGTTATCAGTCATCCAGGTTGAAGAAATCTTCTCTTCATCATGAAATAGGTTGACTAGACATCTTTTTGGTTTCTTCAAGATCTTTCACCTCTCATCCAATAGGTTTCTGTAGGCTATATGCAGGTTACATATAATTTCTATCACTATGCTTTTGAGATATATGCTTTTGGGAAATTCTATTCTTCTTTTGTGCTGTTCCTCCTCTCTTCCCTTCTCCCACAGCAGCTCTGTTTTTATCCTGTCTATCTGGCTCTACAATACCTCACCTGTGCCAGGCCAACAGTACAACAGAAGGGGATAAAGAAGGCAAACAAGTGGGGAGGCTCATTGAAAAGAGGGATTAGCCATAGATACGTGCATTGTTAAGAGGTCCAGCAGCTGAATAATTGATAAGACCTGTCCAACTGGCTGTTAGTTATTCAGCCAGGGATCATTAATTCCCAATACAAATAGATTTGGGAGATTTAGGTGGTTTAATCGATGTTTTCTTAATGGCACATTATGACGCATTCAGAACTGACACTAAACTTTTGAACTGTACTGTTCTTGTCAGTCATTCTATATTCCTTATTTTAATTACAGTCCTGAAATTCCCCATTAGCCATCACTCCCTTCCCACTTTGCAAAGCAACCCAAAGGAAAACAATAATTGAAATAGCCTCAATCAGCAAGGCATAATTACTCATTAAATAACCTATGACAACAAAAGCACCTTTCATCTCCATGTTTATGGCTCTTTGTCTTATCTGTGTTTTAATTCTGTTTTATTTCCGCTCCTCCTTATGCCCTCCCTCTGGCAGGCATCTGACATCTTTTGTCACATGTGTAATATCATTACCCTATATTTTAGTCATATGTACACACCTATCATCACATTCCAACCCAGGCTTTGGTCTAAATCATCTTGTGCGGAGATTTAAAAAATGAAAAGCATTGCATGAAACTTTCCAAGTTATTTTGCCCAATTTCAATGACTTTATAATTAAAGTCAATTTCAATGACTTTATAATTAAATCATTGAAATTGGGCAAAATAACTTGGAAAGTTGTACTGAATGTATAATATACATTCAGTACAACTCCCACTACACACTTTTATTTAAGATTTTTTTTCTATGTTAATAAGCAACACATCAACATAAAATGTAGACAGTGCTTAGTCAACATTTCCTTGAATTGCATATCACAATCATAAAATGTGGCAACATTCTAAATTAAAACCTTATTATGCAAACTCAGTGTTAAATGCAATGTTTTTTAGGCATAGAGAATAAGAAATATGTTTATCTGTTGCTCAAAAAATTAGATACTCCAGTGGATTTTATTTGTCATGTATTAAATTGACTATGATCTTCAATGGTCCTCAATAATACAGATGATAATGCACGCGATGCGGAAACAGAGAAGGAGATCTGAGTCCTGATCCTTGGAGTGAATGTTGTCCCTTCAGAGCCAGTCAAGACATATCAGAAAACAAATGAACTGGATTTTCATTAGTCCCCACATTTTTCTACCTAGTTATTGTAAACTCCCCTTAGTCCTGTCCTTTAGATTCCGCTGCACTCCTAGGTGCTGCTCCTGGGCCAATTTTGATTGATAGCTGCTGACACTTGCAAGTTTGAGGTGAACGCTTAAAAGTTTGTGAGGACACAAAGGAACAAAGCAGACTATCCCACAGTGCCTCTGGCTTAGGAGCTAAAACTGTGGAGCTGCTTAATATCATAATATCAGCGATCAGTCTGTAATGGATGTAAAGGCAGGCCTCAAGCCAAAGTGCTCAGCTTATGTTCAGGGAGGTGTAGGAGTAGAGAAAAAAAATTGGGGGGCGAGGTAAAAGGTTTCAGGTTTGTCTAAAGTGTGAGACAAAAAAATAATAAACAAAAAAAAACAAAAAAACCTGGCTGAATGTAATGTAATGCACCGTTGAAAATCTAGTTGTACAGCCACTAATCCTACCACAGATTTACATCTGTGTAATGGAAAATTGATACCTGGCTGCTGATCAGTTGCATGATACTCCTGTTCCTTTGGTGAGCACCAGATAGATGTAATATCTCATTTGTATGCAGTCAGGCCTGGTGTTCCGAAGGCAGACATTCTCAAAGATGTGTCATTTGCTTTCTTAGAACAGGCTTTGTTTTTCAAGAGTGTGTATAGAGAACTCTCATATCAAGCTGTCATGTGGGAATGATAAAAATCTCAATTGTACAGAGGAATCCTCTTAAAACTGTAAAAGGATCAACCGAGGTCTAAGCCACATAAGGCAAGAAAACTTTCATTTCAATATCAGCATAAGTTGTTACTGCTGAGCATCATTGATATATGCCTTATGGCAGTGGTTCTCAACTGGTCTGGCTTCAGGATCCACCATCACCCTTAATGACAAGCCGCGACCAAAATCAAGGAAAATTTTTAACTTCTCAAATTTATTGAATGAAAAGATCGTGCAGTTTGAATCGGAGATAGTAGAATAGAATACCACAGAATGCCAACACAAAAAAATAAGTTTATTGATGAACCAAAATGACCGGCAAAACCAAAATTGTTAGGGGTTCAGTTTTTTAAATGACCCAGACGCAGACAGGGAACAGGTAGTTCAGGTGAATAGCCCTTTATTTTGGGTGTACACAAAGGCAACTGAAAGCGCTCCAA